>JAAGKR010000680.1:0-172445 GCA_011419295.1 Clarias macrocephalus
TTGTTTTTAAACTTTAACATCATTCAACTAAAAAAAACATATAATGACAAAAATATTTTGTAAGGTATGAAAAAGGAAAAACATAGATTTAAATTCCAGAGTGTTACAAATATATTTATTTATCTGCATTAAAATTTTCATGAAAAGATTAAGGACTTCTTCCCTTTGCATCCTTTCCCTCATGTCACGGTGCTATTTTACACACCGTTATCTGTTATCATTGCTGTCTGTCATTAACTAATGCGTAGTTTATTTAGCCGACAGGGCATTAGGTTCATACGGAAGGGAAAAAGGGGTAGAGTTAAGACTGATTTCATTGTGCCAGTAGAGGTAGTTGCACAACGCTGTGAGTTATGGACATCCAGCCAAGAGGAGTCTCTTCATTAGGATGCTGATTAAAATTGATGGGGTCCTGAGGAGTCTGGGCTGGGCCTGGCTCCCCCGAGCATAGCTCTCATTCTCAGCTCATTTATTTGGAAGTTTGTGTTGATCAATAAAAGGTGCCCGCTGCTCACCATGAGGTCTGGCTGGGAGAAAGGAAGAGAGACAGAGACAGAGAGAGACAAGGATGAAGGGAAATAATGAAGAAGCGCGAAGCCTCGTGTTTTGTCTAAATGGAACACTGGAGATAAAAGAGAGAGTCGGAAATAGTGGAAAGAATAACATTTTAACAGCAGGATTTTCTTGCTATTCAGAGAAAATATGAAGCAGAATTGGGTAATACTTCAGCACAGAAAGTCAGATATTAATCCTGACATTAAGATATACATACTGTATGAATACATTCATAAGTACATTTGTAATAACATTAACAGGTGATTAGTGTTTTCCTGTTCATGCTTTATATTGACAAAGTTATCTACTTCATTACAAAAGATAGTCATTATGGACATTCATTTACATTTATATTATTTTTAATTGCTCTGAGAAAAAAAATGAAACTAAACATTTCTATTTCAAAATTAATTCAGTGTTTGAATCTATAAAATGGACACTGTTTTAAAGCAGCTTTAATCCAGATACAGATGTAGATTCATAACTAAATTTATTGTGTTTGCTTAATATTTGCGTCAGTTATTGACGTTTAAAATATCTGTTTATTGGGCTAATACCCCCCTCCCCCAAACCCCCCCTTAAAAAATGATTTAGTCAAATCTGGTATTTCATAGAATATGTCATTTCTTTGACACTTTATCAAATATATAAGTCTCTTAATTTGAAAAAAGTGAGTTATTTTATATTTGATTTATGACCTAATAATAAGAAATATTATGTATATACAGTACTAGTCAAAAGTTTGGGCACAAGTTTGGTTTTATTTTCTACATTATAGAACAATGCTGGAGATTTCTGAACTATGAAATAGCACATATGGAATTAGGTAATTAAGTAACAACACCAACAACAACAACGACAGTCAGTTGTTATTTTAAGACACAAACGTCAGCTGTGCTGGAATAGTTCTTGTAAGAACATTATTGTCAAGTGCATTTGCAAAACCCATCAAGCACCATGATGAAGGAAGGAAGACCTGTTAGGATATAAGGAAATAAGGATCGGGAAAGATCATGAGATTGGAGGGTGTCTTCAAACTGGGAGTGTATTTGTCCCTATGCAAGATTTAATCACTATTATTTTCATAATTTCATTTTCTTAATAACAATTTTTCATTGTTAGTATTATTTAGTTATGCTGTGTTTTAGCTTCTAAAGCCTTCAAATGACCTTTGCAATTTGTGCACAGTAGCAATTCTCCTAATCACCTCAAATCTCGTAATCTTATTTCATAAAGTTTATTTTCCCCTTGTATTATTTTGTACCCTAACTGCTTAGTCAGTAAGATTATTCCATCTTGTATTTGTGCTGTTTGAAAACCTAATCCACACTGATGCAACAGTTCTATTGTGATTCAGTGTTTCTAAATGCACAATATGTGAACTTTTTTTTTCCCATATGGAACTAAATGATTATTATTATTACATTATTATTGCATTAATTTAAATATACAATATGGCCCTCATAGCAATCAAATCGCACACACCCATGGACAGAACACACTTATGCAATTACTGTAGGGAACATGAATTAATTTCGAAGAGCTGGACAGCAGCCAGTCCATAGAGCTTGGTTATTGAATCCCTGCCCGCGTCTATCCAAGGCCTCTTTGTTTGGCTAGGCTCAGATCTGCTCATTAGTTTAGGCAGAATGGCACTGCATCCACTGAAGAGCAAATAAAACCAGATGGGGATGGAGAGCACACGTTTAGGTAAGCTACTGTAAAGATTTGCTTACGTGACACCTAACAGGGAAGAACATTCTATTCTAGCATTAATTGTCCACAGTGTACCCAGTTATTGCTTTTTTCAAACATAGGTACAATTATACCTTATACACACAGCTTTCTCATACAGTATAACCTGGGTCTGTAGTTAATCACTATAATCCAAACAATACTATATCTAGGAAATGTAATGATAGCAAGCAGGAAATGAAGCTGTAAAATCTAAAGTTTATAATTTACTATTCATGTGAGAGGACTTAAGTATTTAATATGTATTTAAGATTGCACCAATCAAATAATCGGTATCGAATCCTGTAAAAAATGACCAAGTTTAAATTTTGATATGGAAAATTATGATATGGAAATTCGCTTTTTGGAAACTGGTTACAAATACATTGTGAAAATCTGCTGGAAAATTACCTTTCAATATAATTGCAAATGAAGATAAGCTACAAAAAACAGTTACACTTTAATTTTTATATCTTTACATACAGTACAATAAAGCTCTTTTGGCCAAAGCTTTAAAATAAATAAATTAAATAAATAAATAAATAAGTTGTTGCAGAACACAACTGATATGTATGTAAGGTTTGAGTCTTACTCAAGGACACCCCCCGTAGCAGTTTGTAGTGCTCAGATTCGTGCACATGAACATTTATTCTGTAAGGCAAAGACACTCACTCATACTAAACAATCATATTGAATCAATGCAAATCAATCTAGCTGGGCTGTTTGCAGTGGAGTTGTTAAAGCTTTGCGTTCTAAAACAGATGGTCATGTATTCAAATTCCAGCTCAGCTTAAGTGTTACGGTTATGTCCTTGAGCAAGAAATTTAACCTTCAGGCAAGTTGCATTTCATTTCAATGATGATTTTAAAAAAGCATTAGCCAAATGAGTAAAATGAGCATAC
The DNA here is from genome assembly GCA_011419295.1 of Clarias macrocephalus. Lineage (NCBI taxonomy): Eukaryota > Metazoa > Chordata > Actinopteri > Siluriformes > Clariidae > Clarias > Clarias macrocephalus. The sequence continues at coordinate 3,192 of JAAGKR010000680.1, forward strand.
TGGGTAATTTTTTTAAACAATATAAGGCATAACAGGAACATACTGTAAAGATGATTTCAATTGTGTATTGTAATGTCTACAGTATTTCATTGGCAATGTTGAAAGTAAATTCCACAGCAGTTTTTGCTCATGTGATTAATTTTATTTCATTCATACTGGATAATATTTAATATTATTATTCATAATGTAAAGTTTTTTTTTTGTGCAAATCAGTAAGTGCTTCAGAACAGAAAACAATAGTAATAGTTAAAAATATATAGGATGAGTGTTGGTATTTACTCGTACTTATAAGATTTTAAAAATGGTGTCAGTATCAATAAAATAAAATAAAAAACAATTAGGCCATTTTCAAAGCCTATGGGAATGCCATAACTATACGTACGCTCACTCACAAGCTTCTGAGTTGCAGTGAGAAATTAAAGTGTGTTTTAATTTATTTAAGTGGGTTTAGTAAAAAAAAAAAAAAAGCTTTACATAAAAGCTTTCAATCAAACTATTTTAAGTGACCATAATGCTTTCTGAACGTTCCAATCATTTTGTTTAAGAGCATTGTTGCATATAGTACATAAAGCTGTTTATGTCTTATTTGAAACATTGGAAGAAAATTGATTTCTGGAATGTTACAATCCTTAGAACCTGTTGAATACTTACTGAATGTTCTCATAATGTTCTCTGTTAGCCTCAATGTATTTTGGCCTATTTAGAATATGAAACAACCCCTACAGTAGGTCTTCTCCTCCCTTGAGGAATGTCTAGTTTTATTCTGGGAGAATACAACATGGAAATGTTAACTGCAGTCAGTATGCTCAGGTGTAACAGGATGCTCCTAATACAACACATCTACAAACTTCACCATCTATTTCTTTTGCTTATTTGTGATCATTTTCCACTCCAGAGGGACAAAAAAAAAAAACAATGCAAAAAGTAAGTGGCACTGGGATGGTAACCAGAAGGATGACAAACACAGATGAGCTGCTGATGCACAGATATTTGGAAAGGTTTTCTTTCCTCTGTCTCTCTCTTAAGTACTTCCTCCGAATCTCAGACAAATATATCCAGAAGCTAGGAGTGGAAAATCGCTCTGAGCCTCCATAATAAATAATGTTTATCACAGTGCACAGGAAGTTTGTGTCAATCAGAAATGAGGATATAGACAAGAAGACGTGGATAAAAAAAAATACAAAAAAAATCATGAAACACTGAGTGATCTCAAGACCGAGTTATATAAAGCTCTCTCCTTTAAGTTTGTCATCATTCCTCTTTATCCTTAGTGTGTCTGTTCTATAATGGCACAAAGCAGGGAATGGGACACAATGCTGTCTGTTTCATCTCCCTGCCTTTTGTTAACATGGAGAAAGAGAAAGTGAAGGAGGAGGAAGAGAAGAAAAAGAGAAAAGAAGAGGGCGGGGTGTTGGGTATTAGGCCCGGTCCCTGTACACCCAATTAAAGGAATCTTCTGCTCAAAGCAACATGTGTTCTGACATTTGTCTTCCTGTGTGTTGTGATTTACCCTTCCATGGAGCTAAAAGCTAAATTAGCAGGCCGCCCAGCTTCAGAGACCGTTCTGTACTATCTGATGGTTTTGTCAGGAATCATTGTGTAGGCAGTAAGCAGCCCCCACTCTTATATTCCTTAATATCTCAGAGGGCAGACAAAACTTGACACAAACAATGTGAAAACAGTAAAATCAGTAGATTCTTATTAAATTATTAGGCCTGTAGAAATTCAATGCACCATCTTTCATATTAGCTATCATTTGTATGTAGGCAAGGATTCAGCCCTAAACTAAAAGGTATCTGAAGGCATGAACTCATTTATGGAACTTCGAAGTTGGCAGGCGTATTTGAACATGAAGGGATAGTTGACTTGTACACCTTACATTAAATATTTTAGCTCTTTTTTGAACTAGCTTTAAATCAAATGATCCTATAAAAAGTAAATAAATCAAAATTTTAAGGTAATATAAATAGATTTTATGAATCAGAATCTTGAATACAAATCACATTGCAAAAATGGTAGTTATGTAAATTACGTTGAAGATAATCCATCTGGGGTCCCATGATCAAACCAGCAATAAAATGAATTATTTGCTCAAAAACTAGTTTTCTACACTCATATTAAACCCATGATGTTTGCTTTATGCCCAGCATAACATTTTTAGGCATTTTCTTTTAGTCATGATAAAGAGTACAGTAATTTTATCTTAAGATTAAGTGTGTGCATGTTCATCTATTGTGATTCGATATATACTGGAGATGCTCATACTCTGCATAGGCACTCACTCACTATATCAACACACAGATGCACATGTGTAGAACTTGTATTTGCAAGGCATGGTATAGATAGTAGGGCATCCTGTGCACCTTTTGGGAGACTGTGCTCTCGCAAGGTGAGATGCAGCTAGAGGAGAAGGCAGGCTTGCGGTCAGCAGGGAGCGAGTGGGCCGCCGGGAGAGGCTCTTAACTTCTGTCAGGCACAAATAACCACGCCATTTTTCACCTCCTGATTTTGAGCCCAGCAAGTCTCCCCAGTCATTTGAACTCTACACACATGCCATGATTCAATTTCGACTCTGGACACTTTGAGAGGCATGAGAGCAACAGATCTGAAAACAACACACCCTGATGCAACTATTTATCTCCCCACCATGAAGTAAAACAGAAAGTTATAGCTCTAGGATACTGATATTTTAAATGTACTTTATGGACTGTGCATGTCTTTATATGGGGCAATAAGGTCTGAAAGTAACATGGTATATACAGTATGAAGGGCTCATTTACAAAACAAATAAACACAGTTCTTCAAAAAGGTCACCTGACTGCCGTGTACCTAAATTTTTAAATGTACCTGCCATGTATAAGTCTTCATATGTGCCACATTCTCAAATCTACTGTAGGTAGGTAATTTTTACTTGAACAAAACAACCGCCACAACACATTGATTGATATTACCTGGGGTGCATAATAAAAAGTATGATTTGTGACAACTGATAAAAACAATTATATCTGTTTTTGTAAACTCCTTCCTTCCTATAGCACATTAAAATGTATGTAGTATTTTGTTTTGATGATTGTTGTGGGTGGGTGAGAGACTGAGCAGAGCAGATGGATTATGAAAGCACATTTTTGATGGAAATCTTTCAGAACTGCTAGGTGGTGCTGTTTGGTAGCACTGCCTGCTTCTTAAATTTAGTTTCTCTGTCTATTACCAGACAATGTTAATCAGTAGTCATACTTGATCCTGTCTATGAATATTAACTATATCCTGTTTTAGTTAAATAACAAAAATGTGCCAGATGGTGACATTCGATTCAAGAAAGATTACTACCACAGACTTTTCCACAACATACAAGTAGTAGATTTATATCTTGATGGAGACCCCACAAGAATGGAAAATTGACACTTTTGAACCCGTGATGACATGTGGCTGGTCCTGACAAGGAAAACTGCTTTCTTTGCAAAAACTGAAAAGGCCCAGCAGTTTTCTTTCAGTTGCTGAGGTTAAGATTAGACTTAAACGTAAGTGCAGGCATTAATAAATATGCATTAATAAATATCTCGGTGGTCCTCACAAAAATAATAATACAAACGTGTGTGTATTTGTATGCTCATGTCAGGTCTCTCTGTGCCATGCTTCACATTTCACATCAGTCATTGCTTTGAACTGCCACAAACGTGTCACTCTATCTATCAGTTTGATGCCTCTGTCAGATCAGGATCTTACACACATTCGTTCCCCTCTGTATTCACTCTGCATTCTTACCATCATTTCAAACTGTCATTTTCTTTCAATGAATGAATAATATGTGGCTCATATTGAGGATAATGGATTTATTTTTGCAATGTTAAAATGGGGGAAGAAATCTCACTTTATTTCTGTCCATGTTCTGTTTTATGATTATATGTATTCACTTTCACTCACTCATTCTCTATCCTGCTTATCCTGTACAGCGTGGTGGGAGTCCTGGAGTCCCAGGGGACTTGGGGCACAAGGTGAGGTACACACTGGATTGGGCACCAATGCATTGCAAGTCTGATTTGCTTTAAAATGGGTTTAAAAAATACTGAATTGTATATCACTCATTTCTTGATGAATAATCAATATTGCTAAAATTTAAAAAAGAAAAATGAAAGACACACACACACACAAACACACAAATGCTCCACATTTCAACATGGTAAGGTATGTCTGTTATAACAATTTCTAATCAGATTACTGAAGACAAGTCAAACTGTGCATCAAAAACTAGAGTGAAGTTACATATGTGCCTAATGATTACATTTGAGAAAGATTACTACCACAGACTTTTTCTAGAATTAACATATTTTAGATGTATATCTTGATGAAAGGAAATAAATGCTAGTTAATGTAACTGTGTTTAAAGTTGAAAACTTGTGCTTATGCTATCTGTAGCACATGCTAAAGCAGATACATTTCACTTTAATTCATGAACAGCACAGCACATTGAATTTTATAATTGAATAGGCCTTATCTTGGGATAAATGGATGTAAGATTAGCTAACATTATTTGAACTTACTAGCTAGCTGCTACTCTGTACCAAAGTTCTATGTGATGAGGTGAATTTTTTTTTGTTGTTATTCATTAATTCCAATCTTTTTGGTACAAATTTATAAAAGTCTAATCTGTTTTTTTTTATTATTTTTTTTATTATACTGTAAGTCATTATACTGTAGGCTTTAAAAATGATATGATGACCTCCTCCAGAGGAGAGTGTTTTTAATTTGGTTAGATATTGTGTAGGTGTTTTTCTTCAGGCACAACATGGCATGATTCAGGAATAACATGGCATAGAATAGGGCATGATTTAGACAGGACAGGATATGAGTGTGACCTCAAAGGGCATAAATTCCACTAAACAGCACGTGACTCAGGAAGAAATTACTTGCTGAGGCTGGGACTGCGCATTGGAGGAATCCCTGTGGCCTCATACTTCCAGGGTCAAGGGTTTGAGTCCCATCTTGGATTGTTATGAATGGAGTTTGCATATTCTCCTCATGCTTGGTTGGTTTCCTCCGAGTACTAAGGTTACCTCTCACAGTCCAGAGAAAAGGCTAATTGCTGTTACTGTGTAAGTGACTGTGTGCGTGTGTGTGTGTGTGTGTGTGTGTGTGTGTGTGTGTGTGTGTGTGCTTGTGCGCCTTATGATGGATTGGCACCTCCTCCAACATTGGTGTGCCCTGCCTCACACCTTGAGACACAACTCAACCTGTACAGGATAAGTGGTATAGAGAATGAGTAAGTGGATGTAAGGCTAATTTATACAACAGGTTTGGTTACATAACTTATTGAATCCACATTTATTTAAGGTTTTACTAAAGCGTTATTACACAAAAGTAAAGGAGCTTAGATTGTGTGGTTGAGCATTCTGTAATACAAATGCCTTTTCGTGTTAAATTGGACTTTCCCACAGTCACTTTTGGTTAGATCAGTTTCATATAATTTAACCATAATTGAATGTAGCATTCCAGTAACTTAAATTAGATCATGTTCATGGTGCATAATATAATTTAATCTATTTTTATAAAATTATGATTTAATTTCCCAATTCATGTTCTGATTTATATAACAACTCTTTTTATTATTGCTGGCCTGTAACTTCGGTGAAGAAAGAGTAGCCCAGAAGTAGTGTGTTTTGAGCCGTGGCTTTTTAGCTGGAGAGTGTCCTGTCTAGGGGCCTGCGCTGTCCTCTTCTTTTGCTCTTTTGATTTGAAATATTGTCTTACATAATGAGGGAGAAAAATAGAGCGAGTGTGCACTCCTGTGCCAGTGTCAGCTTAATCAATCATTTTTAAACACGGGCAGGCATGGAGCGCCTCCTGCCTCCCATCCGACGCATCCTTCCCCTGCTCCAGCGTAGCACGGCGGCAGCAATTCATCATCACTCCAAAAATTAAGGTGCCGTCATATCACACTCGTCCTTGCCTCCTTTCTCCGTTAAACACAGAGGTTGGGGGAGGGGAGGGCTGAATGGCGGGCACATGATTAGTCGTGTGAGGACGGAGACTTCAAGTTTTCCCTTGATGGTCTCACGGTTTCTTTTGTACACTTTCTTTCTTTCACACACTTCCCCTCTCTCTGTCTCTCTCCAATTTGTGCTCCAATTTCTCCCAGTTCCATGTCATACCACTGCACCTGAGACAGAGGAAGAGAGGACTGCTGGAGTCAAGGTGATTGGGTGGGATTGCTGGAGGTCAGAGGGTCAGAGCACCATGGGAGAGGTGCAAGAATAGACAGAAGAGGTCTCATCTCAGTGATGCGTGATAGTCCCACCTAATTTTTTCCCCAGAACACTGACCTCCATCAAGCTTTTTCCAATTGTACTGTGGACGCTTGGGATTCCATGAAGTAAAGTTCGCACGTACCTTTTCAGCCTCATTTCAGTTGCTCAAGCTGCAGGAAAAATGACTCTTGCTTTCATCATATGAGTTTGAACACCATAGAGAGTGTCAGCTTGAATGACTGGAGGGACCCTTCTTGGGCTGGTCAAGCCCACCGTGATTGAGAGAGATCCACACATTTCAAATATGTCTAGACCGTCACATGGGGCTACATGTGAGGTCTGGTGACAAGAGGCAATTATTTATTGAGGCATGCATCATGGAGTTCTCACTTTCACTGGTGGTTGGTACTGTACAGACTTTTTGGTCACTCCTGTTTGTTTGAGACACACACACAAAAAAACTGTGCTCGAGTATGAGGCCTTTTTTTCAAATACATGCATACACAGTGACATTTAAAGCTCAAGTGTAGCCAGAACTTCCCATATACAGTAATGTCCTTGTTAATTTTCGGCTTTTGTACAGAAAAAGCCATGACACACAAACTATTCTCATGCACAGCAACATGTATTCCCAACCAGCCTTCAGATTTCCCCTAACCACAGGGTATCATAGGACTAGTCAATCATTTTCTTACCCACGGAGTAACCACAGTGACTGACACAATCACTCATGCAGTGTATTAATTGCCTGGTTTTGTTTCCTGAACGTATCCTCTGTTTTTAATTGCCAAATACTCTGTGTCTCACTGACGGAAACTCAGAAGAACAGGAGCACAAACAAATGCGAACAAGATTGTTCCCAGCTTCTTTTAAACCAATCATGCAAGTAAAACAGTGTGTAAACAATTACCTTCAGTCACAATAGGTAACGCTGGTGTTCAAGCTCATTAGGCCTGGCTGGTGCTCTGTACATGATAATGATGACTGTGAAGCACAGCTGGAACTGAATATCAATATCTGAAAAGAAACACAGTGAGTGTGCATCTGTTTATGATAATTTCCACTTTAAATTTGTGTACGAGAGATCCCATTCAGTGGGCTATTTTAAATATTTATACTGAAATGAACATATTTACTGTATGGCAGGAGCCCATATAGAATAGACAAATTTAACATTTTTACATTTTTGTGTTTCCGGTTCTTCTGAAAGAGGAGCTCTAATGTTTTAGCGTCCAGTATAAACGTGAAAGAGTTCCCCTAGTGGGGCATAAAAAACTTAATACCTAATACCCACCCCCCCACCCCCCACCACACACACACACACCCACACACATTTATTTCAGTGTTTTTGTTATAGGTTATATTAGTTATACAGTTACACCAATACAATAATATGCAAAAGTCTGCATAAAGAATTTCTGTGAAACAAAAAAAAAATTTTTTTTTTAAAGAGATAATTATTTGTTAGTCTTTCGGCTGCTCCTGTCGAGGGTTTGCCACAAAGCCCCATTCAATCTACTTGGCACATTATTTCCCTTAACTGTAGGTTAAGGGTGTAAGGTGGATCTGAATAATCCATATACACATTTAGAGTACATGGGCAATTTAGAGATCCAAAAGCACCACTTTGTATGTTTTGGGCAACAGTAGAAAGCTGTAGAACCTGATGAACCCACTGGGACATGGGGAGGACATGAAAATATCGCTACAGAAAGTAACCTGAGCTCCGGAGCTGTGAGCTATGAAAATAATGAATGAAAAAATCAGACTAAAAAGGTATTCCTACAGTATAAAGAGCAATAAGCAGTAAAAAAAAAATCCAATTCAAATAAATATTTGCTATGACCACGCTTTGCCTTTTAAAGTGCATGAAATAGCACATATGTTTGATACATAGTTGCTGTAGACAAACAATAACTTAAGCTGACTAGACTGCTTTAAAACTTTGCACAGTACTGAGCACAGGACTGCGCTGCTTATAATAACACCTACATGAAACTGCAAAAGCCTATAACATCTCTTCCTGCACTTTTCATCTAAGCAGTGCTTTATCGTGTTGCACTGAGCATTATGAGCTCCTGAGATTCCTGCAGCTTTTCCACACACTCCTCTACTATTAATGACAAAAGAAAACCTCAGCATAAATAACATGGAGCAGCATATGCTGAATGCCGTTCAGCCAAAGTTATTGAGAATTGCGCTCATCTGTTTCGGTGCTGGAAAGAGCTGAGAATGCAATATTGGAATTTAAACTTATCTTCCTAGAGAACATTTTTTTTTGGACTGCCTTGCTGTAAACGTTCACAAGAGAAGAAGGCATTGTTTGTAATATTTCTGTGTTGTTTCTTCACAAACAACACAGTCCCTATGTGTGTGTGTGTTTGTGGTGTGTGTGTGTGTGTGTGTGTGTGTGTGTGTGTGTGTGTGTGTGTGTGTGTGTGTGTGTGTGTGTGTGTGTGTGTGAGAGAGAGTGTGCGTGTGTGTGTGTGTGTGTGTGTGAACAGGCACAATTGGTTTGGAAACCTCATATATGTATTGCTCACAGGGAATTAAATAGATTGTGTAATATGGCAGACACAATAAACATCTCCATTCTTGATATACAACATGTATGTGATTGCAGGGTGTTTTCAGAATACATCTGTTCTGTTTCAGCTTGTGTTTGACAGTAGGATTAAATGATGACGTTTTCCAGCATGTGACTTTAATCTGGGAAAAAGATTATGTTGAATATTAGACACAGAGTCAAACAAGTACAGCTTACGCACAAACATTAAAGCTGCGAGTCTAGATATTGGCACTGACTTGACTTTAAAAATTGATATCATAAAAAGTACACTATTTGATTGGTTTATTTTATTTTATTTTATTATTTTTTCACACATAACCTCTTCCTACTACTACTACTACTATTACTACTGTTTTTCCTTGTCGATGTCTAGAGCAGTGATGTATGCAGTTATACTGTAGATCCAGGACATGCCACATGAGCAATTAAAGGTCTATAATTTTACAGCAAATAGTAGATTTGTTGTTTGGTATGAAGACATGCACCTCAAAAGCTACACCCTTCTTGTAACGTTCACACTTCCAGAGTTAATATGAAGGTATTTACTCTGCATCTCTACAAATACACTTGTCAGTCAACGCCTTGGCTTTATTTTCTTTATTGTATTTAATACTTAAGCTTCTAAAGTGCTGTTTAACATTAGATTTAAACTGCAGTGACAGAAAGGCAGTGTGACCAATGAGAGCGGTAACCTTAGGTATAATAGATGACAAACAAATGAGGACAGGTCTAACAACATTCCGGGATAAAACTAGTTTGTACTGTAATTAAAACTAATGACATTTCAGTAATTATTCCCAAACAAATGAATAAAGTTACATAACTCAAAAAAAAAACAAAAAACATTCACGATCATTATGTCATTTGTTTGTTTGTTTGTTTGTTTTGTTTTGTTTAGTTTTTTTTCTTGTCTGTTTTAAAACTTTGTTGTCATCTCACTGTGTGTAATTAGAAAAGGAACAAATTGACAAGAAAACTAGTGAGGGGTTTGGCGAGAGAATGATCCACATGGGAGATATTATGAGGCATAATGCAGTTGCTGCTTCTCCAGCATTTTGGAGAGCTCACAATGAGATGACCATTAAGAGGATAGTGGAAGCTGTGAAACCGCATTTTAGTCAGGCCAGCTGTCATGGATTTACATGCTCTTTCAGCATCATAGGAGAATATTTAACACATATGCAAGTGTGAAAGCAATATAACAACATACAATGTCTTACTCTCAGCAAAATATGACACATAGAAAACAAAATGCATCAGCAAAATATGACACATGGAAAACAAGATGCAATGAGTATCTCTTCGCAATAATTATTGAATGTAGAAGGCTTCTGCCTACATTTTACTTTTATCAGAGTCATACATTTCAAATCAGTATTCATAGTTGTAAACGGTGCCCTCCATTTTTATTATTTTTTTTACTCCCAACCAAATCCTGCCGCCAAATAAGTTGGCCCGTTGGGTGAAATGAGAAAAAAAAACTTCCATATTTGAGATTGAGATTTTTCTATATACGTATATAAGAACATTAGATCAAAGCAGTACAAAGACTTTTAATGACTGCTTACCCAAAATGCGCCAATCAGCCATAAAATTACAAGACATTATGCTCAGTAGATCTGGTCCCTCGAGCAGATCTGGTCACTTGGGACCATAAGCAGCGGATCCTTTGCATGCTGTGGGTTGTGGCGTGGGGCATCTGTGGCTTGTACATATTTGTTCAGTGCATCCTATGTGGTTCAGAATGGGATCTTGAGAGTCTGGTGGCCAGTTTGGGGGATTTGAGCTTTATTGCCTTCCCAGCCCCAAGCATGGCAGTCTGTGGTGCACTGGATGTTCTGGTGCCTTTCTATCATGGCCAGGTTTTTTTGTGTGTGTGTGCTACATTGGCTTTTCTGTGGGATCGGACTGAAAGGGCTGCCCTTGGGTTTCTGTGGGCATGGGTGAGCCCTGGGTACTTCTGCTCCTGACAACAATTTACAGGTATATATTTGATAATCAATGTTAATGTGTTAATGTTTTGTCGTGTTAATGTCATGACTGATCAGTGTATTTAGCCGTTAATAAATTTAGACATTAATAAATTGGTTTATGCTTCTCCTGTAACATGTGACAGGACAAATACTCCCTGATTTGTTCTTACCTATCATGGTTAAAAATAGGACATTCATAGCATAGTGGTAGGCTTTTTGCATTGCAGACCAGGCCTGGGTTTGTTACCCTGTCAGTGGGGTTGCAGGACACACTTAATGCTGATCCCAAGCCCAGATAAAAATGTGAGGTTCATCAGGAAGGTTATCCAGCAGAAAACCTGGGGCAGATCAAAATATGTGGATTAATCGTTATTCTACTTATACCACAGGAGTTTACCAAAGATTATTTTTGTGTGTTTATCAGTGAATGAAAATTCACTTTTTGTCCATTTATAGCAGCTCTAAACAGGTTTTCCTTGATCTTTTTTTCTCGCTCTTTGTTGTCATTGATAAGATGTTTTTTTTTTGTCTCATGGTTTGTTAAGGAGAATCCAGAAAGAAAGACTCTTACAACACATATCAATATGTTCATTTATGTGACACATCTGAGACTTCTTCAAAAATATCTCCTCACAGAAAGCTTCTTGATATTAATAATTGTTTATAATTCTATGTTAAATAACATCATGTTTTTAATCATTTTATTATTATCCTTGGAATATGTAGATTGTCCACCATACAAAGCCTACTAAATAAGCTGTTGCTATTAATATAACATATTAGAAGAGCAAATTATAATAAACATCTCACCTGAATTATAGCTGGAACTTCTATCGGAACCATGCTGTATTTTTTTTTTTTTATCTCACAAACACTGTAGTATACATTTTCTTAAAATTACTGATAGCATTTTTTATATTAATTACTTTGCTTTTACGATGGCTTGTTATTATGCAAATATTGTATTAATAGTAATGCAATATTAAAAGTAATATTGGAGCAAAAACCTTGTTTATGATCAGTGATTCTTTGTATTGTCCGAATGCAATAATGATATTTTCAACTACATTTCTTTCCATATACTTCCTACTTGATGAAAAGCTTACCTGACTTTAGTTCAGCTCCCAATTAGAATGGCAAGCACTGTCATCTTGCAAGGCACGGCACAATATGGAATTGTTTTTTTTCCCCTGAAATAAACAGTATAAAAACAAAAAGGTAGTCTGTGTGTCAAACCTGATTTCTTATTGTACAAGAAAGATAGCTGCGGTATGAAAGAGAGACCTTGATGTCTTGCTGCAGTTTGAAGTTTGCTGATGGATTTTATTTGGCTGGGGGCTATCATCAGTGTAAACACAGTGTCAACAAGCCTTGAATAGAAGCAAGCGCGAAAAGCACAAAACTGAGCACCAAGTTGGTTGATTTTCAGTGGTAGAATTACAGATGGTGCGCATTAGCTCGTGAAACCTCATTATTGTTAGATAATTATTATTTTTTAACAGGGAATACAATCTTGTTAAGAATAGTCAAGGCTTGCACTAAACAAGCCACATGAACAACCATGTGTCATGATATTTGACTTACATGTAAAGCATTGATAGTATTGTTTACTTCCTTGTAAGCATTAATCAAAGGGCAATGGTGTCCCTTAGAGCTGGTCGCAAGGCTGAGTAAAAATGAGAGGGTTGCGTTAGGATGGGCATCCAGCGTAAAATTACCAATTAACTATCTTGCTATTTTAGTGAAAACACTGTGATCTGGTCGTATTGTACTCTATTTCACCACTGCTTGTTAAACACCACAGGTACAAATGCCAATTCTGAACATGTCAAACATTTTTTTTTTTACAATTCCTGAATGAATCACATTTATAACATGTCTTCTCTTAATCACTATTAAAACAAACATAATTTTTTAAAGCTCCACCAACTCAACACAATCACTGTATAGTTGGAAAGCTTGTCTTCTGAAATACAATACTTTAATGTGTGTCTTTAATGTCTTTGTTATACATCACGCTAGATTATTAAAACTGCCCCCCCCCAAGCTGTTATTATAAATTAGTCATTATAGTTAGAAACAATAGTTTTATTTTTAAGATGAGTTGCTTAAAATTTTACCTATTACAAAATGATCAAGCCTATTGAAGAGGAATAACTCCGAATGTTAGGTGTTGGTGGATTAATGTCAACAAATACTTTTTACCCATGAATAATATATAATTAGTTTAATAATAAGGAAATAATCTTCATCATCATCTTCTGTGCCACTTATACTGTTTACAGGGTCACGGGGGCGTAAAGACTATCCCAGAAGACTTACGGCAGGACACCCTGGACAGGAGTGCCAATCCATCATAGGACACACACACACACACACACACACACACACACACACACACACACACACACACACACACACACAATTTGGGAACACCAATTAGCCTTATATGCATGTCTTTGGATTGTGGGAGGAAACTGGAGTACTTAGAGGAAACCCACCAAGCACAAGGAGAACATGCAAACTCCATGCACGCAGCCTCCATGTATGAATCAAACTCTCGACCTTAGAGGTACAAGGCCACTGTGCTAACCACTATGCCACCATGGCGCCTAATGAAGAAATAATATAATTGTTTGCTGAATAATAATTTCAGCAAACTTTTCTGTACATTCTTCTCTTGAGAGCATCTTCAGAGTGGAATAAATATTTTAATTCTAACATCAAAAGACGAGATTTTTAAAAATTGATTATGCTAATATATGCATGTCTAATAAGATGAAACCATATCTGCATAAATAAATGTTAATATCTGGAAAGGTTCCAATTCAAAACATATACTTTTAAGAATATTAGAAGTCAGCTGGCAACTATTTTTATTTTATTTATTGTTTTTAAAAAAAATAATATGTAGCGTTTTAGCATAAGTGTTACACCATATCATCTATTTTCCATGTACGTTACAGTCAATTGGCAATGGCATTATTAGTAATGTCACCTGGAATATATATATATATATATATATATATTTTTTTTTTTTCCCCGAAAGTCATTTGCAAATGCTTGTTCTCAGCGACGTGTTCAGGGTTGCTGTAGTTCATTTCCCTGAGGTGTGTTGCTCAAAGCCCAGGGCTTGTACAGAACCATGCCAAAGTCCACGTGCGCTGCTTCAGGTGGGCGGGGCTTACGGCTTCGGCGCTGGTCACGTGCAGCAGGCGTGGTGTGTGTAATTAGCGGCGCGCAGAGGCAGCAGTTGCCGGAAGAAAAGCACCTAAGGAGAGAATTCGCCAAGTCACACGGCCATGTGATCAAGTTTCATCGGCGGAATGGCTGTGTTTAATAACACATCGGAAAGTTTCCTCTGCAGTGACAGGCTCTGAAGGTTTTGGTCAGCTGCGTGGTGTCTGTGTGAATTCAGACCAACTCAATCTACTGAGGGATATAGGGCTCAGTCTAATCTCTTTCTCGCTCTCTCTCTCTCTCTCCAGTTAAAAACTGTGTATGCAGTATATTACTGGCTCATTCCTAGTGAAATCATAACCTGCGTACAATCCTAACTTAGTTCCTCAATATCCTACATTGACATAATGAAAATTATGTTAGTCTGCCTTACAAAGCGACATTGTTTTAGTGATTATTAGCCATTGGAGTGAGATAATTATGGCACATAACATCTAGGGCATCCCAACACAATTGTTTCCTAAGCTCCTGCCATGACCAGGTAAATTTTCCTTCCCTAGGGACTGCTTGGGTCCAGTGTCTGCACCCCTCTGCCCTAACATCCAGTCTGCATGCAGACTAGCCCTCAGGTTGTCTGCGGAAGGTCTTTAAAAACTCAAGGTCTTTCAGGTTGTTTTCATGAAACTAAGATATTACTAATTGCTCCATAAAGATGCCCAAAAGACAACGTGTGCATTAGGACTGTAGTAAATTAGTCCAAAAGACATCTGGGATGTTATGACTTTTAGGGCGTTAAAGGTCCTGAAGACGTCCCAAATAGATATTTCGTTTTTATGGTCCTGAAGGCATCCTGTGCACCTTCCTCGAAAAATGTATATACAAATATGCTTACTTCCTATTATAATAATGATTGCTCCAGCCCTGAGCTCAGGAATGTGAGAATGAGCTCCACATGTTTTCCGTGTTTTTCTCTGGGTATACTGGTTTCCTTTCACCGTTAAAAAGCATGCCGGTGGATTGAGTTATGCCAGATTGGGTGTAAATGTGTGTGCATAGTGCTCTGTGATGTAATGGCATATCATCCAGGTGAGCTTTCCTGCCATGCCCCCAGTGTTCCCCGGACAGGCTCCAATTCTACATCCAGATAAAACAGCCACGGAAGATGAATGACCTTGATAGGCTTATGCTGCATTTTATTTAAACTTCAAATAGTTGCATTGTTTTATAAGTTGTTTTGGTATTTGGAGAAATGGTTAAAGCTTGACACATTAATGTATTAAACATGATTTGAGTGGCGTTTTAGATGATAAAGGTGAGTTGAAACCTCCACTGCCAATACTGTGCTTTATAATAAAACAGTGCTGTCGCTGAGTTATACAGCATGATATTCCTTCTCAAATTTGGCAAATAGTGTATGTCGACATATATCCGTGAAACCTAATATAAGGGCATGAAAGAGCTCGGGCTCAGTGTGAGAGGGCTCTTAAGAGCGCTCACATCCATTCATCGGCTATTGACAGCCTCTCCCTTTCCCAGTCCTGCTCGAGCTCTCTCTAGCGCTGCCAGTGGACAATCAGACCCACACACCCTCCTGCTTCCACTCGCCTTTTTTTTTTTTTAAACAATTCTTACTTCGGCTGTAAATTTAACCCAGCCAGACGAAGCGTCTCAGCGAGAAATCTCATCGCGACGGCTCTTGATATCGCAAGCGGCCAAACATTTTTTCGATTGAAACAGCCTTCAGAAATACAACATGGAGTCGCCTCCTGATCCGACGAGCGAGCCGGGTAAGAGCGCCTCCGAGGCGGCGAGCGCGGTCAGGGAGAGCCCGCTGAACCTGGACGCTCTGCGGAAAGCCGAGCACCAAGCGCCGGTGCGCAGACACAGCTGCTCCAGCACCAACAGAGGTAAGTGCACTCTGTACACCAGGAGTGCTCATGCAGAAAACTTCAGAGTGAATTCTTTGGCAGGATCAACTTCATGCGCGAGTGTTTTTTTTTCCCCCCTCATATTTCTTTACTGATTCAAAAGACAAGGTTTACTGACAGTTCAGGGTAATATAACAGTTAACTACAGAGTTACTGACAACATGGTTATTGTTATTGTTCATGACAACACCCGGCTCCCAGAGATGAGCACACAAATTCGAGTGAGTGTTTTGGTTTTCCAAAAATAGTTTGTTCTGATACATCTGGGGTTAAATCTGGTTTCCAAAAAAATGCTTGTTATTAATCGGTTGCTTATTTGAACAGAACTTTTGGTGGACGTTTTGCCCCCTTGATCACTCGAGCTCCGGGTGCCGGGATGTGTCCGCTATGAAGGCATGCAGCGGTGTGGATTTTACACATTTAGCTGTCAGTATAGCTCGCGTGTCAGCGCACGCGCTCCCAGACTCGATGTCACGCGCAGCGCCTGGCGCTTGCTTAACGGACACGTTCAAGCGGACAGATGTGTAGACACGGTTCACCGACCCGCAATTATCTTTAAATAATTGATAGGAACGAGTGAGGAGCTGGTCCTAGGAGCAGTCCGTGTTTTACAGTAGAGACAGTAAGGACTGATTTAAGCCACGCCCCCCTCGGCTGCCTCCATTCAACCGAGAGGCTCCAAGTTGAGCGGAAAAATGTAGCTCACATTCACAAAACGCCAAACAAAAACCCGTCCAGAACAAGTTGACTGGGTTTGGGAATTTCCTGCGTGTCGTACCTAACGTTATTGTGTCCACGTTTCAGAATTAGAAGGGTATATTTAGGCGCTGATATGAGGAAGGAGGAATGTAATCTGGTTATGTAACAAGTTTTGCCATAAACAGAGAAGAGAGAGGGAGAGAGAGAGTCTGTTCTTGTACTTGCTCAGCTCTTCACAACTTTTGTAATCATAAACGAGGTTTAATCGGGTGTTTAAACATTTTTTTCGTACTACTTTTAACAAGTTCAACAAGCAGTAACAGAGACAGCCTTCACTTCATCCCATAACTTGGTAGTTTTCCAGGCACTGCCTGGTTATGTAATAGCAGACAGCTGCAGGTACTGTATATTACAGCATATGAGTTTGTAAGGATTTTCTGGTAACGAAGCGTGCCCATACTTTACTCCTAACCCGCCGACCTGTATACACCCCAAGACTTTAGTACTAAAGAGACTAAAGTGCATCTGGAAGGCAAAAGCAGAGAGGGGGGGGGTGGGACTCAGATCTGTTATGTAACGTTGTGAATGGGCGATAGAGAGAACACACACTGTTCACTTGCACGGCCCTGACCAGGACTGTTTCACATACACTCAGATTTTTACCCCTGATTTGAGCAACCGCTCAGACGTGACTGTACACATGTGCATGAGTTTAATGGCTGTTCATACGATAAGACATAAGGTTAGAAGATAAAGTGTATGCTTTCTTCATCTCCAGCCTCCACTTCCTATATAGGTATCGTTATGTCATGTAGAGTGACTAATCAGGGTGTTCCGTACAACTCTGATATTCTCGTCTTTTCATGTATTCGATGCTCAGCAACTCTTAACTGAGATTCATTCATTCATGCATTCATTCTATTCATCATGGTAAGATTTTTAGACTGGCCGTCGTTACAGTGATTACAGAGCGTATCCTGAAAACACTGGGCATAATGCGCATATACTCCCTGTTCAATAAACTGGTCTGTTACAGGGAACCATGCACCAAAATTTACCCTCATTTACATCTAGGGTGACTTTACAACCTTACCTGAGATTATATATGTTTTTTATATGTTAAATGTCAATTTTGTATTTAACTAGTTTGAGCAACATTCTCACTTGTTTTACCATTTAGATCATGCATTCAGCCTAAACATAATGTCACAACTAATCTCTTTAACTCTAAACCAACCATAGATTCATCATATACAGTATAAAATGTAGTTTTTGTAGGATTTGCAGGCCTGTTGCAGTTTTCAGATTAAAATAATATTGCTTCAAATAAATAATAGCAAAAACATTATTATTATTTCTGTATAGTCTTACCTTAGCTACTGACTAGTAACTAGGAAACTGTACTAGTGATTGCCAATGCATAATTCATCCTTAAATGTGAAAGGCAAGTAAAAGAAATAAAATATTATAATATTAATATTTCATGGCTTTTCTATGTTATGGCTTACTGGAATTGATGTGGTGTGTGTAGTGTGTTTGCTGTTTTATGTTGCATGAATTTGTTGCACACAGCATGTAACTGGCTCAAAAACAATTTTCATAGTATACATTTTTATGGCATGCTATTTGGAATGCTTAGAATATGTACATATGATGATCAGTCACTTTACTTTTTTGTGGAAAACAGTAAAAAGCAGTTCTTATGCATGTTCCAGACTCTGCCCGTTAAGTTTATTCACAGAACTGCCAGCTGAAAGAAAAATATCTCTCAGATTCTCACACACAGATTGTCTATTAGATTGTCACCCTAATCTGTTTATTATTATTATTATTATTATTATTGTTGTTGAGGTAAAGCTGAACGTTTTAAAACTAGGAGCACCCACACGCCTGCTGTATTAAAAAGCGCATTTCAGCATTGCTTCTTGTAAGATATGTGACGGTGCCGAGCAGTAGGCTTATGTGTCTGCTAGAGGCATTAATGAAGAGAAAAGGCACCATTATCACGGTGCAGCATCCCTCACCTCTGGAGGAAGACATTTGGAAATAATCAATATTAATGGTGTGATTAATGGCAAAGGAAACTCAGACTGTGTGAGATAGTTGTGGAGCTGTGACTGTGACTTTAATGAAGGTGCTGTTACTTTTCTCCCAGGTTCAGACGTTATTAGCCAGGGTGCGTTCCTGGCTGATTTGAGATGAGCTTTGTGGCACT
This sequence comes from Clarias macrocephalus, assembly GCA_011419295.1. Taxonomy (NCBI): domain Eukaryota; kingdom Metazoa; phylum Chordata; class Actinopteri; order Siluriformes; family Clariidae; genus Clarias; species Clarias macrocephalus. The sequence continues at coordinate 21,998 of JAAGKR010000680.1, forward strand.
TAGTCTGAAAGCTGACTAAGAAGGATGGCTATAGTTTTGAAATGAACATCAATTTGTAATTTCTATCCAGCACCCTCCACTCAGCCTTGAATCAGTATTGGTAACTGTACTGGAGCTGAATGTGTGTGTGTGGTTTTTTTTTTTCCTAAGGTTGTGAAGGCTTTGTGTGAATTCTTCAGTTCATCTCTTACTACTTTGTGCTGCACAGTTATAAAAAACAATGATTGCACTTGGCTGCAAGAGAAATTGTGGGACAAATTTATATTTGTTTGTTTATTTATATTTATAGCTGCCATAAATGCTGCATAATAAATAACTATTATATATTATACGAGACTATGAATATGTAAAATATTAAAACATTTCGTTATGTTTGCTAAGTCTTTTTTCTCTCTCTGCTCTTCTGCGCAGGCTATTCATAGTAATATGGGTAATTGTTAGATGTGTCTGCTTATTTGGTGTACAGGGTTTTCATAAGATCACATTTCAGTGCCGAATTGTTGCTACTATAACACCAGATTCTTGACTAATACAGATGTCTTTCTATTAGCAGGAAGAATGCATGATAACTGTGTGTCTCAGAAAAAATTCATGACAAATGATATTGACGTTCACAGTGGGCAGTTCTGTAGGAACGCTTCAGATATGTTAACTCCTGTGGTTGAAACATATGACATTGATCATCATCCTTTAGAACCCCTCGCTGGAAGTTTTTTTTTCCTCTTATTAAATCAAAGTACTCATTTGACCGTAGCACAATAGGGAAGCTTAATTTCAAAATGGATTTAAATTGCAAACGCTCATGAATAACTAAAGGCCAAATTGCATTGTGCATTTGTCTTGCTGACAGACTGAGCTACAATTACAGTTGGCTGGTTAGTGCTGTCGTGTGTGTATGTTGATGCACTTGTCAGTGTTACACTGCTGCTGAACCATTGGACTGACATTGCACGGATGCTATTTAGCAAGGGGACGTTGGGGAGTGAAAACTAAATTTTACTGAATGCAAAAAAATATATGTAGTCTTTAAAAAAAGTTTAATTGCATAGTTTCTGCATTTATTCAGTTTCTTAGTATTGTGAAAATGAGAGCGCCTGAAGAGAGCCTTTTATAAGGACCCTCAGTGGGAAGGCTTACCTTTTTCACTGTTAGATGCTTTTATCATATATACCTACAGGGGGTAACAGTTCCACTCTTCATTCCTAAAGTCACAAGAGGACTTCCAATCAGTCAGCCAAGTGCATACTGTATGCACTGTCTCTGGCTTAAGCAAAGCTTGTTCTTGTACTTACCCGCATTGTAGGAAGCAGTGGCTTTTTTTTTTTTTTCCTGCAAGTGGAAGCACTGTGGGGTCTGCCATCTGTGAAGGACTAGCCTATAATTACTTATTAGTTGGCATGTCAGACAACAATATTTTGCTTACTCTTTCTCCGTGTTACTGTGCCATGGTGAAATCTGTCACCTGGTGGTGCGCTGACTCTCTGTCCCCAGCAGGGGCAATAGAAAGACAAGCTGTGCCCTCTGATATGACATGAACTCTGTAATCAGCCCAATAAATGTTATTCTGTAATACTAGTGCTTTTCTTGAAACCAGCTGCAAAAGCAGAAAAAATAAACACATTTCAGTTTTGACACATTTTACAAACTAGTGCTGTGCTTCATTCTGGCTAAACACCACCATGCACAATAAAAAAACAACAGACACCTCTTAATATAGTAGGTTGGTTAGAGTGAGTGTTTTGGTTGGCCAGTCAATGACATTGGGCACAACTATCCTTTCAGCCGGACACTTGCGGCTTCCAGTGTCTGGTTGCTTAAAGTGGACTCTCACCACCACCACAGCCAGTACTATTTAACTCAGCACTCAGGGCAGGAGCGTGCATGGTGTGTTGACCCAGTGCTGAAAAATGACAAATGGGAGGTAATGGCTGTGGCCTCCAGAACAAGGTTTGTGCTTTAAAGCCTTCCAAAGCTTGGACCCGGCACAATGATTACCTGTTTATCAGATAGCCCTGTTTTGAAAAGTCTGTGACATTCCCAAATACCAAGGATTGGATTTATCCAAAAGAGGCTCCCAGTTGAACACTTGGTGCTGATCTAGAGTCACCTGCTTTAATCCAAGTCCTTTAAAAAAGCAGACACACATGCACACACACACACACAAACCTAATTTTAGATGAGAGTTTAACACAAATGTGTTAGTACTGTCCACAAATCAACCTCTTATCCTAGAAAACAGACACAGCGAGAAGATCGCACAGGGATGACCAAGCAGATGGCCTCCTGACATAATGACATAAGAGCTCTGATTTTAAGCAGTCTGAGGTGTTGCGTCCGGCTGTGTGTAGAATGTTTGCGTAAAGGTTATTGAAGCATCCTGTGTACTCTGTTAAAGTACTCAGGGTAAAGGATTTCCACTTAAGAGGATTCTGCTTTTGTGGTGTTTTTCTGAGCACTTGCATGCTTTCACTCTTTCTCAGATCAACGCAAAGAACTTCATGAACATCTGGGACAGCCAATGCGCCAGAGCATGTCAGAAAGCTTCCTAAGCACTTTAGTGTGAAATCATTATTAGCACGCCAAAGTCCACTTGTGTCTGTACAGTCATGTGTTATGCAAACTTTGAAACTTTGGGCTGCTGATATACACAGACTACAGAATATCCATACGATAACATGCATTCAGTCGTTTTTTGCAATGGATAAGCTTTTACACACGTAAACTATTATAAACTATTAGATCATCATACCATACTAATACTAATGTATATATACATGTACAAATCTTCTTTTTTGTTCTTTTTGACTTATGGATTTGAACATTATTGATATAGACCCTAATTGATTTTCTAAAAGTTCATAGCTCAAAAACATCAGGATCATCCTGTGCATGCTCTTGTGTCATATGCAGCTTGTGTGAAAAAAACGATTGACAATATATTTGTTTTAGTATACCTGTTTCACATAGCCACAATGTTTTCATACCTCTCACACGCTGCAGAATTATTGACACCCTTCATGGGAAGAGTAAACATGAAAACATAAAAATAATTACACATAACTGATACAGCTGTACTGTATGTAAAAGTTTAAGCGCCCCTAACCAAGTCAAATATTTTATTGATTTAAGGTAACACACCTGTTCAAGAATAATATTTTTATATGATGATACTTACAAAGTAACTATATTTGATCAAACTAAAAATGGAAGAATACACTAATTAGTTGTGAAGTCCAGCTGTAAAGTCTCAAGTATAATTAACTCATTAGACCATAATTGACTCATTATGGGACTCATTACTTCCCAGTAGGACCCCTAACATCGGATGAATGTTATAATATTGTCGTAACAATCTGGAGATTGGCATAATGGAGACAACATTGTTTTATAATTTAGAAATTTAGAATGACATTGACAAAATGATGCTGAGATAATTTTGATGATAACGGACCCAAACACAATGTTGCTAATACCTGTACATCCTCAGAAATCCAAAAATGTAACCTTTATTTGTAGCATTTATACGGATTAACATACATTGGCACAACGTCTGAGCACATTCATAGTTCCTTAAGTTTCTAAAAGGGTTTCGAATTCCAGTTAGAGTTTGGGGTGGACACAACAGCTTCCCACACACGCAGCACATATACAGTATCTCTTAGTGTTTTAATGCTACTGCTCTGTTTAATATTCTTTTGGAGGTGCATCTTTGCTCCCTAACTATTCTACTGTAATATGGTATTTGCCATATTCGCCCAAACTGCATCACATCTGCTTTCTCAGACCAGATCTTAGATATTAAGTGGGATTTCTATCCTTTTACCTGCTTGCCAGTTTAACATTCCACTAAATTGCTGTTGTCCAGTATTTTTTGTGGCACTAGAAGTTATGTATGTTGTGCGCATTTACTAGCATCAACAGCATGTGGTCTGGTGGTATACATGCAGCATGCTATCGGTTTGATATTGAGCTTGTTTTTTCATTTGTGCAACATTGTGTTGCTCAACAATTCATGGAAATGTTTGGAATTGAGGCATAATAAATTCTTTGACTTATTAAATCATATGGTAATGCTAGGTAGTATAATGATTGATGCCTACCTTGCAGAGAAAGAGTATAATAAGATATTAAACTGCTTCCAGGTCACAATTTCAACTGTCTTTAATGAAACTAAGAAATAGCAGTCAATGGCAGCATGGCAAGTTGGCTGATGGGTGAAATGGGTTAGGGTTAGGGTTAGTTAGGGTGGGCTTAGAACATTTTAAAATATAACTGCTTATATTCTGAGATAAAACATAGGAATAGCTAGGATAGTTATTGCACTATAGTAAGTGCACTTTTGTACTATGCAGCATTACTAAGCACAAGCATGATCTGCATGGAAGAGTCAACAGAGGGGAACCTTACCTGCCACCCCATCACAAAAAACACCATCACCATTTTTCAGACTGATTCTTTATTGTGTTCTTTAGCCCAAACAAGTCTCTTCTGCTTGTTGCCTGTCCTTAGCAGTGGTTTCCTAGCAGATATTCTACCATGAAGGCCTGATTCACACAGTCTCCTCTTAACAGTTGTTCTAGAGATGTGTCTGCTGCTAGAACTCTGTGTGGCATTGACCTGCTCTCTGATCTGAGCTGCTGTTAACCTGCGATTTCTGAGGCTGGTGACTCGGATGAACTTATCCTCCGCAGCAGAGGTGACTCTTGGTCTTCCTTTCCTGGGGCGGTCCTCATGTGAGCCAGTTTCTTTGTAGCGCTTGATGGTTTTTGTGACTGCACTTAGGGACACTTTCAAAGTTTTCCCAATTTTTCAGACTGACTGACCTTCATTTCTTAAAGTAATGATGGCCACTTGTTTTTCTTTACTTAGCTGCTTTTTTCTTGCCATAATACAAATTCAACCTCTTTGAATGAGAAGGTGTGTCCAAACTGTGTATATCTGGGTAGTGCACAGAAGTGATCATGTTTTTTTAGATAAAACACCCTGAATTAATGATAACACCCCCCCCCACCCCTGCCTCACTCACTCACTCATTGTCTATACTGCTTCATCCTGTGATCAGGGTTGCGGGGGGCCCGGAGCCTATCACAGGGGACTTAGGGTATGATGCGTCAATCCATACGTAAAATCCATCACAGGGCACACTCACGCTTAGTCACGCTTAGTCACATACTACTACATACTTAGTACTACAATTGGCCTAAACTGCTTGTATTTGGATGGTGGGAGGAAACTGGAGTACCTGGAGGAAGCCCACCAAGTACACGGAGAGCATGCAAACGCCATACACACAGACCCGAGGCGCAAGGCGACAGTACTAACGACTAAGCCACCATGCCGCCTCCCCGCCAACCCACCAAACATAAAACTGCCCCAAAGCGTCAATGATCCAACTCCATATTTTATAGAGGTCTATTAGGTGCTTTTCACATTTACCACCAGATATGCTGATGATTTTAGCCTCATTTAACCACAATATGTATCCCTGTTGTAGTTCTAATGAGGCCTTTTAAAGCTCAGGTGCTGCATTTTGTCAGATGATCTCAGGAAGGGCTTCTTTTTGGCAAAACTTCAGAACAGCTTGTTCTTATAAAGCGGGTGCTTAAAGGTCTTTACACACCAGGAATGATGTGAATGAATAGTACAAAAACAACAATATTTTCAGAGGCAAATTAAATGGATCATTCATATTCGTAGAGTTCATATTAATAGAGTTTGCATGTTCTCTCTTACTTGGTTGGGTTCCTCGTGGGATGCAAGTTTCCTCCAACAGTCAAAGACATGCAGATTAGGCTAACTGGCATTGCCCGTAGTTTGTGTGTGTGTGTCTATGTGAGCGTGTGTGTCCTGCAATGGATTGGCACCCTGTCCACGATGTATTCCGCCTCATGCCTGAAGTCTCCTGGGATAAGCTCTAGATTTCCTGCAACCCTGTACAGGGTGAATGAAAAAAAAAAAAAAAGATCCCGCAACAAGCAATGTTCTTTCCACCTGCCTGGACACTCTTCACCTCACCGTCCCCTCCCTTTGTCCTCACATAGGTATCGCTCAAATTTTTCCACAGCTTTTTCACATCCTCAACTACAGAACACAAGAACAGTAACTACACTCCACCCAAGCACATGAAACATGCAGTGTACAACGCAAATAAACGCAGCGTCCCTCTGGTTTTAGCAGGACAGTAACAGGAAAAGTGAGGTCCATATTCTGCCATGATTCTCAGATACAAGGTAATAAACTATAATATTGAGTTTTACATTTCTCGTTATATGAAGTGTAATAAGTACAAGAATGAGAAAAAGGAAAGTAGTTAGAATTACTGTGTAGACACTATTGTAATAATGAAGGTCTTTTTCAATTTTTTTGTCTTTGTCATTTTTGAACTTTATTGTATTTTTTGCATTAGCTGAATCGAAGTTAATCAGGTGGTCTGGCATGCTAAATGCTTTTCAGTGATGTTCCTACAAGCTGCTTTGTGATTGGTCAGAGATGTTCCTGTCATGGCAAAACGTTGGTAAATCAAGAAAAAAACAAATACTGCTTTTTGTTAAGTAAAACTGATTTGTTGGTGTGAAATGTTTTATTGGGAGGTTACTGGGTCGACAAAAATGATCGACTTGCAAAAAATCACTTGGGAAACTCGCCTCCTGTGTGTACAGACCTCAACAGGTGATTTTGAAACAATCACAAGAATCAAATAAACTCTGCCGTTTTAAGATTGACACCTTTTTTTCCCTCCTTCACCATCCTCCTAACTGGGTCCCATTACAGGTAGACCTGCCATTATTTCAGAGATATGAAGCATTTTTATAGCTCGAATCGTGTGTAATTATATTTCAACTGCTTTTTTTAATTTTATTTTTGGAGTTTGTAGAGTTGATTTAACATAATAAAGTACCCGTCAAAAGTTTGGACACGAGTTTGATTTAATTTCTGTGTTCTAAAACAATACTGGATTTTTATTTAGAAATTCTGAAATAACACATATGGCATTAAGTAATTAAGTAACAACAATGACAGTCAGTTATTTTATGACATGAAGCTCAGCTGTTCTGGAATAGTTCTCGCAAGAACAGTATTGTCAAGTGCATTTGCAAAACCCATCAAGCACCGTGATGAAACTGGCTCTCATGAAGACCATCCCAGGAAGGCAAGACCGAAACTTACCTCTGCTGCAGAGGAGAAGTTCATTTATTTAATAGCACAGCTGTTCTAACAGCTGTTGTGAAGGCTTTACAGAGCATACTGTAAGTAGCAGACATATCTCAATATCAACTGGTCAAAGGAGATTATTGCATATTTTGGATGCCTTCAGTATAGTTTTAAAATGTAGAATGAATTAAAAATCAGGAAAGACCATGGAGTTAGACAGTGTGTCCAAACTTTAAACTGGTAGTGCACATTATTAAAGGTGCTAATAGTTTTGGAAGAGACTATATGAGTTTAGCTATGTTATTTTCTAAGTAACTAATGAATATATTAAGAAGATGATCATTTGTGATATATTTTCTTAAATTAGTTGGTTTCAGTAAATATATATATATACCACATCATTGCACATACGAAGTTCTCTGGCTTTCTGAAGTAGGTCTGAAGTAGTGTTTGTACTCTGCCAGCTGTGAATGTCAAATACGATTTGAAATTTCTCAAATTACTCCAACTTTACCCCAATTAGGCTAAAATCATGGACAATTTTAAAGTTTAGTGGATGTAAGAAACGCGTTCTATATTTCCTATATTATTTATCAAAATATGATTAATGTTATGGTGTCCAGATTAGACAAAGTTTAGCGTCTTTGAACTAAATTTGAAAGTTGTGCTCTGCTGGGACAATTTATTTTGGAGTGCAACCCACCCCAGTGGTGTAAGCAATGCTGGCAAACAGGCCTTCTGTTAGGGACAGGGACCAGGTTTTTGATGTCAGATCTCCACTGACTGGGCACGACTCAGATCTATGTCCCATTTACAGAAGTTCATATCTGAGTTAGATGGTTTAAATAAGAATAAATGAATGTAGTCCATGCTTTATGGGAACGCTTTAAAGGCATCTAAATTTACTGTTGCACGCATGCTGTGACCCAGCTATGGCTGCGGCGTAATTGAAGGCATGGCACTGAGTAGCCTCATGAGGGTTGTTCACCCTGGCACTGAATGCGGTGCATGTTGGGAAAGGTAACACGACGGATCAACAGCGTGATGATCTGTTAAAAAGTTCCTTTTCAAGCAATAACCGGAAGTGTAAAGGCACACAAATCAAATTCCCTCGGCTTTTGGGCGACAGATTAGCCTTGGGTGTGCATTTCCATTTAAAGTGGACTGAAATCAGATCACTTTATTAGTGGGAGTTGTCCAATGAGGGTCACATAGCTAGAATTACTTGTTGAATTACGTACTTGCGTTGTGTTAGCATGGGTTTTAAAACAGTGAGTGTTAATGGTGTATAATGTGTAGCATTTGTCCATCACTTCCCTGGAGTTCCTTAAACACTGTTATTCTCCTCAGCGACTTTAGAATGAATAGTTTTGGCAGAGGCAGAGCTGTTCACATGGCACTTGTGATGAATGTGTGGTCAGAAAATGAAAAGTTAAGTGGAAAGTGTCAGCGCCACTTGCTGCTTTAATACACCATGTGGGTGTAGTGGTGGAGCTGCCAGCTTTTTTGACCTGAGCTCAGTTGCGCTTTGTTTTTCCGGCCAGTTAAAGCTCCAGTTTTTGGTCTAAGTAATTGGTCTTCGAATAGCATTAAAGCAAATCTACCTAGAGCTCCATGTGAGCTGCAGAGTCTGTCTGCACGTTTGTTTGTTTTCATTGGCCAGAGGTTGTCTCATGTTGTCTGCTTTTCATCTTAACACGTAAATTTTTCCTTTACAAGGTGTGTTCACCCTGCTCATAAAAGCAAGTATGGAAATGTAGAAGGGATTTGAAAATCTAGGCCATTTCCTGGACTTGACTTGATGTTTTCTTTGTCCCTGAAGACTGGTTGTGTTTCTTGTCGTGTATACGTGCATGTGTGTGCGCATTTGTGTGTGCGCGTTGCTGTTTCTGTATGGAGATATCATCTCAGTCATGCTGCCTGGTTTATAATTCATGTATATACTCTTGTGTCTGTCACGAGTTTATGCTTGCATGATTGGATTACCGTTTTAGCAAAACCAGCTATGAAACAAGCCTCATGTATCTAATTTAATTCTTGAGCATCTTGGAAACAGATGCATTCCATGCATATCATTTCCATTTATTTAGCCAAGTAAGTAATAAAATGATTTGCCCTTTGTAAACAAGTGTTTTCGTGGCTTTAGATGCTCAATTCAACTCTAATTAAATCGAATTCGGTCTCTTGTAAATAAACTTTGGTTTATCACAAAGATAGGTAATGTTGAATTTTAATTCAAAACCAAACACATAGTCTTTATTCATCTAATAAGCTCCTACAACATCTTGTAAATAGTTGTTTCCTTTTAGTTTGAACACACCAAACCTTTAATAGCTCTTACACAGACACATGGTGTTCCTCCAACACCCTGGTGATCTACTGCATTTTTTAGTAATTGACTAAAACCTTCACAATCTGCACAAATTTCCCCTCAGATGAAAAATCAGACCAAAACACTTAATTAATACCGGCTATCCTTCCTCTTGCATTTTTACCAATTACAACTGACTGGTGAGCCACGGTGGCTGAACTATACCCATAAGTATTAATCATACTGAATTCACAATGGATGAGAATCCATTAATTCATTCTTATTTAAATATTTTGTGGTGTGCTTGTGTTTTGTCCCAGGACTTTGTATCCTCGATGACCTTGAGAGTAATTCCATGTGGCACTGGAAAAGATTTTGTAATTGAATATTACTGCAGTATAACGTGGACATTAGGCCGGTTGTTCCTGATGTATAAAATTACTAAAATGTACTAAAATGCATTTATTCAATTCATTTAAATGAGCTATGAGAACATATTTGTTGTTATTTACATGCACGTTTACATTTAGGCATTTGGCAGATGCTCTTATCCAGAGCGACTTACAAAAGTACCTTAAAGTCTACCGTCATTGGGTAGATCCTTATACTGGGTTACTAGGTTACTAGTAATTAACCAAAATATCTAAGAAACAGATATGTCTTTAGTCATCGCTTAAAGATTGCCAGTGACTCACATGTATGGACCAGACATACGTTATTATGTTTATGAATGGACTTTTTGTGTTGGTTCATTTGTTCATTCGCGTATTTTTTTTAAATTAACTACTTATTATCTTGGTCAGGCTTTTGACACTGGGTGTGATACTGGAATACACCCTGGTTTGGACGCCAGTCACAGCACCATTCACACACTTATACACACACATTTACACCTAGGGCAATTTAGAGTAGATAGTCCACCTTCCAGTCTCATTTTTGGAGGAAGAATATAACTCTTAAACCTGTAGATTGTGCTGTTTTCATGATAGATTTGTAATTATTTGTTTGAATTTTTTAAATAAAAAATCACAAAGTTGCAGAGTAGTCCATTTAATCAGTCTAAAATGTCTGCGATCAAATATTTTTGTCATGCCGTGTTTATGTGACTGTCGCCATTATTGAATGTTAGCAATCAAGTACAAAGCCATGTGTAAATAATTCTAGGTCTGGCCTCTCCATTCCCCAAAGCTGCATTAAATTTTTTTATGTGCCAAAATGTGATGTGTTTGCAAAATGTGAAATTGTTTATACTCTGGAGCTAAAGTCCGTAGCTTCAGAATGTCAGAATCTGATTCGTTGGCATTAGCTAGTGTAGCGAATGGGAAAATAGCGTATGTCATTTCACTGACTGCATTTATCTCATTTATGATCTCATGGCGGAGGATTGAAAACAACGATAAAAGAAAAAACAGATATCATACAAGCTTTGGTGGTAATGCTAGAGGATCAGAAATAATGAGAAAAATAAAAAACTTTATTGTCATAATACACGAAATGCAAGACCAGCTAGAAATATTAACGTCACCTGATGCTACTCAGTAATGACCTCAGATGAATTAAATGGCCAGATCATCAAGTTTATTAACCACATGAGATTTTACTAACCAGAACTGTGAAGTATTTCTTGTTTAATGGGCACTTAATGGGCTGTGTATATGGATGAAGGGCTGTTGCGTGGAAATGACATGGAGATAGGCTTCTAATCGTCTGTGAGAATGTAATTATAGAGTGTGACAGAGAAGAAAAGCCTTTCACCCCAGGCACATCCACTTCTGTAGGCAAATAGTTTATCCTTCTGGTCTATCATTGTTTGGCTATTAAAGTCAATTAAAGTACTGGGGTTTCAGTTGTAGCAATTTATTTCATGTTATTAAGAATTATACATAACACAAAATGACACAACGAGATACATAGATTAAAAAAAAAATTGTGGATCAGTTGAATTTCTGACAATTATTATTATTATTATTATTATTATTATTATGTGTTTTTTTTTTTGTGAAACACAAGGGAAAATGTATTCAAGCATTAATATTGCAAAAAAATCCCCTTGGAACAATTCTACTTGGAAAATATTGCAACTGTCAGCTTATGGTTTATCTGAGATCATTAGGTTTTGATACATACAAGTTGAAATGAAATTTGAATGAGCTTGATAGAAATCACCTCACGGGTACCAGCGAATTTGTCTAACAAATGATCTGCCATGCCTCAGTGCTTGTTAATGAAGCATTTGAAATTTTATTATGCAAACCGATACTTTCCATACCCCTAGATTATTGTGCCGTTTCACAAATAAAAAACAAGGATTAGGTAAAGAAATTTCTTCTGTGCTCATGGCACAGTGCCAAGTGCTGTGATTTGTACCACACACTTGGGTAGCGTAATGGTCCGTCACTGGGAAGTGGAGGGAATAAGTGGAAGCACCCTGACTTTTCCAATTCATATTGTTAAAATTAAACCTCCAGTGCACAGAAGCACTTAAGTGAAGGGGGGAGCGCTGGAATTATGATGTGCCAGGCCAGTTATTGAACACATCTGTCATTCGTATCAACGGGAGTGCGTTTGCAGTGTGCAGTTCTCGAACTTCGTCTCACATGACATTGATTGACCAGTCTGTTCCGTAGGTGGCAGTTTGTCCAAAAATGTGCACTCTTTAAAACACACACCAAGGTAAATGACAGTCCCGCTATTGTGGCTTTCATTTTTACCTGGCCACATGCCACCCTATCTTCTCGAAGAGCCACTTCATCTTTGTCACGGCCAGGTGGAAATTTGCTGCACAGTTCTAATTGGACAAAGTGCCTTTCAAACTCCTAGTTATCACTCACAGATCAGATTAATAGGGCCAGCTAGGTGTCAACATAGTCTCTCTCTCTCTCTCTCTCTCTTTCTCTCTCGCTCTTACTATCTGCCTCCTAGTGGTGTAAGGCCTAATTATCAGCACTATATGCCTGGTCTTTCATTCAGTCATGTGAATAGAAATAGAGCAGAGTAAGGCTATGTTTACGCTGTTTTCTGAAAAGGCTACAAGTAATCTTGCATTTTATGCAGATTTAAGGAGATTTTATTCTTACATCTGTTTTTCTCCACCTGTAACATTGAATGAATAATGTCATGAAAATATAAAACCGATTGAATATTTCCATCACTGACATGTGAAGAAATAAATGAGGCATAGAAATGTAGCTTTTGTTAGACCTGTGCCAATTAAAAAAATAATAATAAATACAAATTTTACCAATTTTCACACTGAGCACATTTGTTACAGAAATCGTGATTTAGACAGGTGCAAACTTGTATTAATTACTTGAAGCCTAGGTTCTGTATAAAAGAGCAATACACCTACTTACTTGCAGAGTTTCCCCCTGAATAAGGACTGACAGGACAAAGTGGAAATGTCAAACGGCTCAGTTTTCCAACAGCTCCAGCTATGCACAGGGCTCCTGCAAATCGAATAAGCCTGCCACATTTATGCTAGGTTTCAGTTACATGTTTTACAAGCCCAAAACCACAGAATCAGCGTGCTGAGAAATCCACTCTGCACATAATAAATAAGTGACAAATAAGCACAGTTGGATATAAAAGCCAGCAGGCAAGCCCCAATGCCAAACGTGCGCACTTCAACATAGTTGCTTGCGACCGTGAGGGAGAGTGCGGACAGGATTATACTGATAGTGGTGTCCTGAGTCGGACAGATAAAAACTGATGGTGCCCCACAGGCATCAGAGCAAGCATACAGCACTGCTGATTTAGGTGAGTGCTTTTCCCACTCCATGCAAATGCGAGGGCACATTAAGCCATTATTCCCAGGAAGATTGTGCCAACATAGCCTCGAGCGCTGTGCAGCTACTGATTCGGGTATCAGATGTACCTGAGAGAAAATCCCAACAGTCAAGAACAGACATTTGTAAAACAGAGCAGTGTATTGGATAAGAGGCTGTGTGTGAGTGTTTTTAGAGGAATACATATGCACATACCGTATACGATATAACAATTCATCATACCTGAGCCCTGTTAAAACCATTTTTTTTTTTCGGCTAAAAAAGTGCTGGAGATCATGGGAAACAGTGTAGCTTTTTAACACTGTTCTACTGGTTGCCAAACAATTCCCATAATGAAATATTGTTGACTGATTTATTTTACCTCATAATTTAGTAAAATATTAAGGTTGGCACGTTGAATTTTATTTAAAAAAGCCTTTCCTGAAAAAGCTCACACCTAAGAGTCATTAAAACACTTTTTTTTTTTTTTTTTTTTTTTAAAGAACAGCATGGTTCATAGCAAAAAGTGAATCTAGCCAAATCTACCTATTTATAATTTCTTAAAAATTACCAAAAAATTACTCAAACCAAACCAAAGCTCGGTTAGCTCATTTCAAGCTAAATCTTCCCGGCCAGGTTCGATTCCCATCTCTGTCTGCATGGAATTTGCATGTTCTCCGCGTTCTTGGTGGGTTTCCTCCAGGTTCTCCGGTTTCCTCCCACAGTCCAAAGACATCTAGGTGAGGTTAATTGGTATTCCCAAAGTGGCCGTAGTGTGTGAATGAGTATGTGAGTAAATGTGTGTGTGTCCTGCGATGGATTGGCACCCTGTCCAGGCTGTACCCCGCCTCGTGCCTCGTCTCCTGGGATAGGCTCCAGGCCCCCCGTGACCCTGAATACAGGATTAAGCGGTGCAGATGATGATGAGTGAGTGAGAGTGAGTGATAAGAAATAAGACTAATACGATAATATTGTTTTAAGAGACTGTAGATAAATGTAACTATTAAAAAAAATTGCACTGTTATAATTGCATTGTTTTATGATGTGCTCAAAACCACATTATAAAAAGAAATCCAACTAAAACAGAAACACAAAACATAATTAGTGCTTTTCAGCTCACTTGGATCTGAATAACTAACTAGTAAATAGTGTGGTCAACAAGTGCGAATCGAAGATTGTCTTCCATAACCGAATGTACAGAAGAGACCCAATTCTTGTATTCTCTCCAGAGGAGATTAAATGTTTGGTAATTATTCTTTTGAAGCTTGAATTTTGCTAAGTAAGACTTTTTACCCTTGAAAAAGAAACAGTGTGTTAAAATAAAACTATACACTGTACCCACATTTGTGCTCTCAATGGAGGTTATTCATTTTTTATATATTTGTTTTTGCTCATTTTCAAACTGTAAAACGTGCCAAATATCTGAGGTCGGCTGTCGTTTAAATAGCAAATATAAACTCTTGACACCTTGTGGTCGTGTTGGCATGTGAGGATTTCTACTGTCTAATGTTCTGTTAGCAGCTTTCCTTAGCCACTCATGTTCTTTCTCTCTGCTTCTCAGTTTCTTTTTCTTTTTGCCTCAAATACCCAAACTGGTTTAATGAAACATGTGAGCATACCAGTGGCATGTGCAAATCTTAGTGCATTGAGGCTTGTGTGTGCGTGTGTGAGGCATGTTTGTATGTGCACCTGAGGTTCTGCTTCACTTATCTCTCTTTGAGGTTTGACAAAACACAGTTCACAGTTGGACAGCACAGCAGTTTGACCTCTCCTTAGGATGGAGTGAGTTTTCTCTGACCCTTGTGCTGAGTGCTTTTTGGTGAGGTTTCATGAAAACCACTCAATAGGCTTTTCACTGCAAATAGCCTTTTCTCGTGGTATAAAAGAAATGCACAACCTCAGACTACTGGACACTGAGGTTTGTTTGGAGCTGAAAAAGCTGAAAGGACCAGTACACATAAAAAAATATATATATTTGAATTTGTAAAGAAAAAAAAAAGAGATCAAGTTATGAGTTGTCCATATGGTTCATAAAGTGGGTGTGGTTAATGTTTAGTGATCTTGAAATTCCAGGTAACCACGGCCTCCGAGTGGCGCAGTGGTAAAGCGCTCGCCCTATCATCCGGAGATCGCGAGTTCGACTCCTGGGTGATGCCTCTTGCAGCCAAGCGGAAGCGCACACATAGCATGAGTGCGTGAGTGAGCGGTTCGAAAAGATGCGGTCGGCTGGTGTCACATGATTCAACGAAAACACGTGATAGTCTTCGGCTCTCCCGACTGAGTGGTAGGAGCAGCTTAATGTGAGAGTGCTCCTAGTGACGGGGAAGAATTGGACACTTAACTAAACACAACTAAATTAGGGAGAAAATCGGGATTATAAAGGCTTTTTAGGAAATCTCTACATGTTGACCTTTTGCATGTGTTTGTCCGCCATGGTCCTGGTTCTGAATGGCTAAAGGGACCTCACATGCATACATACTGGATACCAGCAAGAGAAACCCACATCATAAAACCAGGCATGAAGCACTTTTCAGTTATCAGATATAATTATGTCATTTAAACAATACCTTAATTCTTATTAAATGCTTCTAAGTCTGTTCACAAATCCCTTTCGAACCCCTGATCAAAGGCACTATATAACCTTAAGTGACTCAACACCCTACATATTGCACAGGCTTTCCATTTAATGCTATTTTCAACCCTGGAACCTTAGAAAGCTTGTAATTTCAGTATTCGTTAACTTTTCCTGCACGTCATTTTATTAAGAATAAAGCACAACATCATCTCATTTGCAGAAGCACATGAGCTAAGGCTAACACTAGCAAACACCACCAAATTTAGGAGGAATCACATATTTGTCTGATTTACTATGATAACTAGACTTCTGCAAATTAATATCCTTATTACTTTCTTTATCCTTTTTCCCACAGTTGTTTCTCTTTGGAATAACTTACAGAGTACATCACAACTTACAGCATAAGACAACAATCAGCAGAACAGAAGTTCAGCAGAACTAGAATTCCTAGATTTTTTTTAAACGAGCACAAATAATTCTAAAAGCAGAAAAAGTGTCAAAAAGAAACATAGATTTTTATAAACAAAATGATTATTGAAGTGAAAATGTTGTATTAAAAGAAAAAGTACATTGATACAATGAGAACAAATCCTAGCTCATTTTATTATTTATAGGTGCAGAGTCTGTTGCAGACTTCCATTCTTTACACTTCCTAATTAATATTTTGCTTGTGGATTGTATGATTTTTGTTTCGTATTTTTGTCAGAAACTCAGCTGTGTATAATTCTGATTGGTCACAGCCTGTACAGTAGAGTTGCTGAGCTGCTTGGTGTGTGTGAGGCAGATGGTGGAAGGCTGCTGGATAATAGATCTCAATATTAACTCCGCTCCATGCTGGGCCTGATGGTGGATGATGCTCGGTTGAGAAGTGTTGACCTTCTGTGCTGTCATTTAGCCCCCCACGCCCCCCTGCACTCTGCTCAGATTACTTTGTTTTACTCAATTAAAGGAGACGGCTGAGCATGACGAGAGCGGACATTTTTCGCCCGGTGACACGCTGCACGCTCTCACCTGGACTTGCTTGACATTAGCGCTCTGTCATGGGGTGAAATTGGGAGAAAGATGAAAGGGAAATGGGCCCTTCACTACACTCACTCCGATTAATGTAGTGGAGAAGTGACACTTTCACTGCTGTCTGTCACAACCATGCCTGACTCTGAGATTGTAGCATAGTGCCACACACGGGTATCCCTGGAAATGTATGTATATTGTATTAATAAACAACTACAACATTACGTAGACTCTATTGTATCTATGAATAAATTTTTTAGCAGAAATTAACTTATTGGTCAAATGAGATCTTATTTGAATTTGAACAGTATGTAGTCGTACAAACAATAATATATTTCCATAAAAAAAAAAAAAAAAAAAAAAAAACGTCCACAACTTTCCCTATTCCGATTTAAGAATCTACTAATATGGTGTTGTCTTTTGTTCTCTTGTATCTGCCGACAGGACAGCGTAGAATAAAACAATACGTGTATAGTGTGGAGTGTGTTTGTGTGTCTTGGTGGTGCTTAACAGTCAGACGCACACAGATTATGTGCTTGAAGGGCTGGAGGTTTCTGCCAACAGTGACAGTTGGGTTGGGAATTGGTGGGATCCGGCTGGAAGAACCCACCAGGGTCTGGGGCCCTCTCCTAGCGGCCTTCAGGGGCAAATGCAACCCCTTGTGCAGCTTGATGAAGAGCCGCTGATGGCTGAGGCCTTTTAAAGGCAGCGTGCTGATTTGAAGAGTGTCTTTTAACTCTCTCCAGCCCAGCCTTGGACAGACTTTTGTTGATCTACCCATCTTTGCTCTCAATGCTCACGTACTGTCCTGCCAAGCGGCCTCCAGCGTATGCCATTTGTTTTCACTTTCAGCTAAAAGTTGATGGCTTACCAATAAAGGCTCGGAGTTATCGTTTGATGGCGGTGCGAAGCATATGGAGAGAGCATCTTAACGACCAAACAGCATTTTCTCCTGCTGCTAAATCAAGATGGCAGGGACAGTTGTAGCAAATTAAAAGCCATACGTCAGGCTGATTGAAGCATTTGCTGGATGGGGGCATATTTAGACCCCAATCATGTGTGTCACTGGTCATTCTGGCATTAGCATGTGTGTGTTGTACTCTGGTTACTCCCACCCACCTGCAGAGCAATGTCAAACCCCCCCCCCCCCCCCAAAAAAAAAAAACCTTCCTTCCTGAGCATGGTTTCAAGATGAAATACTGTAGATCTGCGTTTAATCTATCAGTATAAATTCTGCTGTCTTGTCTCGAGGATATGCAGGTTGACTAATGTCTACTCATGCACACTTTTGAACACAACATGATGAAAAGCATGTCCGCTGGTGCACAAAATTGTTTGTCTATGATAAAGTGTTTGCCTTTGTCTTTCCATCTGCATTTTGTCTCTTTTTTTTTTTTTACTCTGACAGAAGAGAATGTCCTAGTAATAGACTTATGATATTAGACTCTATGAAAAAGGTGTCGGACTTGTTTTTCCGGTCTGATCCGAGTCGGGTGATTATGACTGTCATTTTCGGGATGATGTAATTTAGTGAAATTGTCTGTATAAGGCAGCCTGAGTTATATTGGTAAAACCTTTGATATTTTTTCAAGACATGGCACCAGGATTAAGAATGATTTTTTGCACAAATTGATAAAAAATTAATTACTGTTTACTTTTATGTTGTTGTTGTTGTTGTTGTTTTATCTCTGGTATCAAATCCACTTCACAGCGTCATGTTTCCTTGCCTGTGTTTGCGGAGTGTGCTTGAGCACAAGCTTTAATGGAGAAAATAAGCAGTTCGCACTAGCGCTACAAGAGTATATATAGAACACTAGCACAGATCTTACCAAAGCAGTCAAAGCAGGTTGCATGAAGATCTCTATGCTGTTTTGAACGAATTGTATTAAAAATTACAAAGTGGAGTGAATGGTATTATTAGATGTAACGAAGTAAACATACTAGTAGAGATGGTAAGACCTACACACTCCAGGGCATTCCAGTTATACAGAAATGGTCTGATTGATTTCTTAGAGGCGGTTTGTATCCTATGCTCACAGCAAAGATATTGCAAAAACACAAATCTACACCAACTAAGGTACTTTATATTTTCCTTTCCATTTCCTGTGTGTCAGGCGTGTGTCTTCTACAGTATCTGTCCATTCAGTGAGTTCCGTCTTGAGGTGTTCTTGACCCTCGGCCTCTTCCTTCCTTTTGCATGTGTCAGACAGAGCTTTTTTTTGTCTTGAGAGTGATCCTGATTGCACCCCCCCCCCACCCCCCCCATCCCGCCTCGTTACCGACTAACATCTCTGTTCCTGGAGACTCCATTAGGAAGTCCAGAGCGTCCTTGGAAGTCTCCTCTCTCGCTGTATAACTTTTCTCCCCGTCTTGCGACTGTCTCCGTCTCTCGCGCGCTCATTTTTTTTTCCTTGGCAAAAAAGTAGGGCGGAGGTTATTCGGGTGAATTTGATATAACAGCCCATCTGATGCAATGGAGCACCCTGTCAGACACAAACAATAGATAAAGTTGGAAATATAATGGGAGGTAAGGAACGTTCTAGTATTCCCAGAGAATGCTCCCTGAAGAGTGAGGAACATTTGTCTGCATATATTTGCAGAGAACACTAGCGGGGAGAGAATGAAGGTCACAATAAAATTAATCTATTTCCATATCGGAAGAAATTAACTGTAAGTCCTTGTTCAGGAAGCAGCAGCGGTTCAGCTCTTGTTCCTGCAGGACACGGTACAGTACTGAAGAGGGGCCCGAGCTCTCGAGCGCTTCCTTAGAGACCCGAACTTGCCTTGAGTCTCGGTCTTGAATGTAGATGCTGATTTAGGTTCTACCACCAGAGGTTTATTGCATAAAATTCCCGTTTTAGGGCCAAACATTCATGAAGAATGTAAAAGGAGTAACAGATGGTAATGGTTGTGTAATAGCCGAATGAGGTTGTGAGTTCTCCAGTGCCGATCAAAAGGTTTGAATTCAGGCTGCCCCTGTTAACTGTAGCAGGCGGTGTGGGTGAGGGTCATGCATGAAGTCTGTGTGTGTGTGTGTGTGTGTCTCAGAGCTGTAATGATCTAAAAACTTGTAGCTGTGACCCAAATTTGAACTCCGTGCTATCATTGAAGCTAAACATTCATATCTTAGTGTGTGCACATGTAAATCAGTTAATCTTACAGAGATTAACTGGGCATCTTTACACTTTGATTTGAATATGCTCATAAAAGAATGCAGTGTTTTTCTGTATAATTCAGCATATTGGTGCACTCTAATTAATTTTCATGATGACCACCTTGTGATGATGTGTGTGATAATGTGATTTAAAAAAAAAACGCTACGGTAGGTTTAATCAATGTGTATTCATTTTATTAAAAGTATTACCATTGATACCAATGACATTTTTTTCAGTAAACGATGATGAAAAAAGCTTTTGTTTTTTATGCATATATGCAGAATCAATTATATTCCTGTTATTAATACAATCAATTTACAACGGCTATCTGTGCTAATACTATATGTCTATACGGTTAATACACTTTTTCAGCAGGAATGTTCATGCTCACTTCAGAGATTGTGCTAAGCAGATAAAGAGTGATGTTAAAGGAGTCATTTTTCGTGTCGTTGCTCTTTTAATAAAATTTATATGGATTATTTTGCCTAAAATGAATTTATTTAGTTTTCTTTTTTTGTTGTTGTTGTTGTTGCTTCCAACAATGTTAGACCTTTAAAAATATAAGAAAGTTAAAACCTTCTGATGTGTTTAGTAAAATAAATAAATAAAAACAAAATGAAATAATTATTTGTAATTTTTTTATTATTTCACTGTTTAATCACATATATCTCACATCACTGGTTAATATAAAACTATAAAGACTCCAAAATAAGTAGCAGTAGTTTTGTAGATGTATGCTGCCTCACATTTCCACCTTATTTGAACTTTTCACGTCCCCCATTAATTCATCATTTTAATTAGAACTCGTTTTCCATTAATGGAACCAATGTGTGCGTATCTGTGGAGGTGAATTGAAAGAGGCAGTTCTGAATTAGATGATGCTTCCTTTATTGCATTTATTCAAGTCACTGTGATTTCGCTGGAGCTGTGTGCTTGTGTGCTTGTGTGTGTGTGTGTGTGTGTGTGTGTGTGTGTGTGTGTGTGTGTGTGTGTGTGTGTGCTTGTGTGTGTGTCTGTCTGTGTCTGTCTGTGTCTGTCTGTGTGTGTCTGTGTGTGTGTGTGTGTGTGTGTGTGTGTGTGTGTGTGTGTGTGTGTGTGTGTGTGTGTGTGTGTGTGTGTGTGTGTGTGTGTGTGTGTGTGTGTGTGTGTGTGTTTGTGTGTGAAATTCCGCACAGTTCTGTGCTCACACTGGCTTCATTAAAGGCGATTAAGGAATAGGTCAGTTTTCTCTGCTTGAAAGCCAAGCCAACATGTTCATCTTCATCTGGTCAGGGTCTGTGGCTCTGCGTACCCAGTGAGGCAGGAAACAAAAGATGTCATATTTTGTATGTGGGATTGTCTGATTATACACAGCAGTGACTAATTCATGCTTTTTTTTTTGCCCGTGTGTGTGCGTGTACATTTAAAATGATTCCCTGAATACAATTTGAATAGAAAAAAAAAAAATATATATATATATATATATATATAGTAAATACACATATTATACTGTCACATGTTTTCCTACTCAGTCATAATAACTGAATAATTCAATAATTAGTTTTTGCACAGAACTCCATATGGGATGTAGCCCTACTGTCCAGGGAGAGAGTTGACAAATGCTAACTGTAAACGTGAAATTAATTTTTTCAGGGCACTTTGGCCACCTGTCTGCTGAGACACAGAACAGGGCTTGGCATTTGGTAAGGGCACGGAGCGAGTGTGCCAATCGAGACCAGGTGGGCAAAAATGTTGCCCCATATGTCACCCGATTTGGGTATCGGTTCTCCGCTCATGCTGCGCTGATAGGACAAAGTTATCCGTGCTATTTTATTTTCCCCCATTCGTCTTATCGCCTAAAATGTGTTCGCTAATGTGTTACCTGGGCAGCCTCGTCATGTCTGAGCGCTCGAGTAAGTGCAGTGGCAGAAAATCCTTGAGCGGGGCATTTTCGAACAGCGAAAGCATTTGGCTTCAGTTCTAGCAGTTCTGAGTAAGTTAACAGACGGCGCGAACACCTGGACGAGAGAGAAACGGAGCAGGAGAGAGAACGAGACTGAGAGGAGAGGGAGGGCTGCGCGGAGCAGCGCATATTGAAGCGGTCTTGGAAAGAATGATTTCACTCAAGCGTCTCTTTGAATTAAGCTGAGAGAGAACAGCTCTTTGCAGTCATTTGTCTTCCTTAATCATACAGCGCGGTGCGTTTTTCAGAGGCGGCCCATGATGCAGGTTTCCGCGCACATCTGTGCAGCAGGAGCTGAACGAAACATGTCCATCCCTCACGATTACGAGCGATGAAACAGAGGCAGTCTGTCTGAGAGCGGCTGTACGTATGGAAGCGGAAAGCTGCTTGCCAGAGAGGAGGTGGCTTCAGGATTGATGGTGATGGAGAAAATCTTTTGGAAGTGGGGGCTCTAACTCACTACGGACGTGGGAAGGAAGTTGCCCCATGCTTGTCAGAGTTTTAGCAAGTTGAAAATTGATGGGGCCCACAGGCAGCACAGCTAATTTTAGTTGAAATCACCTAAGTGGTTTGGCTAATTTATCCCTCCTCCTCGCCCTTACCCCCTGGACACCCCTCTCCCTCCCATTGCACCGCCCCTACTTTTCTCTCATCTTCCTTCTTCACTTCCCTCCTATCCTCTATGTCATTCCCCTTCCTTCTTCACTTTTCTCTTCTCCTCGCCCTCCTTAACTGTCCTGAGCACTAAGGTCTGTCCAGACATAAAGTGACAGAGGAAACAAATGGTATCTTAATGAAGATTGTATATATTTGACATTGTGCTCTGGAAATCTGAAAAAAAGAAAAGAAGCTATAGAGCACACAGATAAAGAAAGGTCAGGCGATGGAAGTATAGGACGAGTGAGACATGACCTCTTTTTAAAAAAATAATAAAAATTCCTACGATTCATGACATGAAATGAATAAAACTGGTGAAAGTTTTGTTGACGTGGCTAAACATTCTCAAGTATTCGGACATTTATTCATGCTTTTTTACATTTTTTATTTTGTGAAGAAAATTCAATGGTGTTTCAATTGCTTACAGTGGTGAAGGATCGCACTCAGACAGATGTACTGTAAATGCTTGATAATCCTGTACCAGGGCAATCTGTGGAGTCTCTATTCATCACACATTTGGTTAGAGATTAAATAAATATTCCTCACAAAATGGCAAAATAAATCAGTAATGGCTGAAATTATGGTAGAAATTATTGCAGTCTTTTTTTTATTTTTTATTTTTAGAAGGAAATAGACATGATTATACCACTCATAATTATTTAAATGTTTTTTTTTAATTAATGTGTTTACTTAAATAGGATTATAATTTTTTTTATTATTGAAATAAAATTTTATTATTAATTAGAATTAGTTAACATGGTCCATATGCTTAGCGTTAATAAACTGTGATGTTAGCAAAGTTTTCGCATGTATTAATTGTCATTTGTTTGAATGTTAAATACATTTGCTTTGACTAATATTCAATACATATCAAAAAGTCTGTATTTTTTTTTTCCTAAAAAAATGGTTCATGTTAACTAATGCATGACATAATGTCTGTAAATAACTTGATTTGAAGCATTACCTACAGTACATAGTGATACATATTTATCTACATTTATGTACTGTCTATAGGCTTCTCTTTTTAAAACTTCCACTCCCTGTTTTATGCTCTCACAAACTGCAGCTTATCCTACATTCGTCTTACTGTAGCTCTTCTTCTGGTTCCCAGGCCATCGCTTTTCCCATGATGCTGCTGCTGCAAGAGCGACCCATAAATAAATAATAAATAATTTAAGCCTTTTCCCTTAGAGGATTAACAGAAGGACATAATCTGGTACAAGTTTGGTAAGAACTGCTAAAGTTTTTCGTACACAAACTGTTTGTACTGTAGTAAAGATTATGCGTTAAGATTTATGCAGACCCTTCCTGGAGCACGAACAGTTAACCAGGAAGGGTCTCAGAAGGCGATTCCGGCATTAGGGATGGGATATTTGGACAGACAGCCTCAGACCATGGACAAGATTAGTATCATTCAGGTAATTTGTTCAAGTTTTGATGTAATCGCTTTATTTAAAAACTAACAAATCCTCAAAATTCACAACACCATTTACATTTTATCAGTGCTATGGATGTGACATTAAACTGACAAAGTTTTAGGAGAGATTACAGAATTTAGTCACAAAAGTAATAGACTTGTTCCTGGAAAGAAATTCAGATTAATATAAAACCGTGTAGATTTGAAAATGAAAATGTCATCTTTTAATACATTCTTTAGGATAAACTCGCGTTGTGGATGTAGCTGTTCTGTGAGATTTTCTCAGTGTGACGTGTCTACATAAAGAACACAGGAATAGTACATTTTAACATGAGACATATTAAAAAGTAATTATGAAATAAAAAAAATGATTTATTATTGCTGCCATTTTTTCCCCTCATCCTTTCCTCTCTTTTTCTTTATAATTTTTGTCATTATTTCTACTTTTTCTACTCATTACTGTTTAAATTGCGGGTAAAAGTTTAGTCAATATACAGAAAGTAAATGTAGTATTTCATGTTTGATTTGGTAGGAACCCTACGGTACGGTTGTGCTTTGCATGGAATTGCCCTAGAATTAACTGAATACTCTGAGTGAGAGAAAAGAGAAGAAAAAAAATGTCTCAAGGAGAACAAATAAAGTGCTGAGCGTCCCAGTGAGGTTATTTACGTAGGTGTACTTTGTGGTTGTGACATATAAGGGAATGAACTTGGCATGTGAATGTTGTCTCAGTCCCTTTTCCACTTTTACCAAGCTAGCTAATGTTTACAGTAAATACAGTAATATTACACACTGACTACGAGACCTGACAGTACAGTCCTTCGCTAAATAAAGAGGTTTGCAGAAAGCGCTACATATGAACAATTACTGTATATGTTGAAATCATGCCTGCTTGCATTTGAGGCGTGTTTAGATTCAAGGTATTCTCTTCTGCCTTGATGACGCCTCTACATTTGTCCTTCCTTTTTATGTTCGCGAGTGAATTTGATGACTTAATCACTTCTGCTTGTTTATTCACAACTCAAGAAATAATAAGACAGAAACTCAGCACAAGAGGGTCATCTTGTCAGCATATTTATATTCAGCACTTGTAGTGCTAATAAGATAGCGGTGGCGGCGAACACGGCAGGCATAGCTGACTTCTAAAGCACACCACTTGTGGTTTTTCGGGGATTTGTATTATTATCTTCTTTAGTGGCACTTAATTGAATTTCAAGCTCTTATCAGGTTGCCGAGGATTAAAGGAAGGAGCAAACAAAAGGATGCTATTGTACGTGCTACATCGCAGGTGAATGAAGCCGCGCAACTACATTTACTCACCGTATAAAGAGCGCTATTGCTAAACGTCGGTATTAATATCTGGCCAATCGCTCCCATCCATTCTTTCTAAAGGAAAGCCGAGGGGAGCTTGATAGCAGCGAGTCCATTATGCATTAGATGAGTCCTGTGAACCCTTACATTGAAAATGAGTTTGAGACAGAGGACGGAGTGTCTCCAATTCCCCTCTCAACATTTGTGTCACACTGATAAAAATCATTAGGGCAGTCTCTGGTTCCCTGTGCCTGTCTGTTAAGTGCCTTCCCCGCTTCCCCATGCTCAGCCGCGTCTCACAGAGCCGAAGAAAATGATATCTTTGCAGTCTTGCATCGACGCCAACCGCTCTTGGCAGCGTGGCGCGCACGGATCTGCTTGCCAAGCACCTGGTCAAACTGAACACAATGAGCAGCTTATGGATGCTGTCCATCCTCAGACATCGTTTTTAGCCATGATATGCTGTGAAAATGGTGGAGTTTGAAGGGAATTCTTATGGGAAGAACTTGAAAGGAAAAATAAAAGTCAACATTTTTTTTTTTTTATTCCTACAGATATTTTTTAAAGCAACGCTGAGCCTCAGCCTGATTCCCTTCCCCAGACACCGAAGAGGATTTGACTGCTAAGTAGTCTTCTGCTGCCAGTTTTGTCTTTCATAATTAACTCGTCATTGTTTTCGGTTGTGTTTGCCTTTTTATGCTGCTCACTACAGTCGTGCTTATTTTCTCTTATGGCTCTTTTATTCCGTAACGCTGCCTAGGTTATGAACAATCGGGCTTTGCTTGTTTGTTTACTCCGAGTGATATTTTTTCCCCTCTATCTGCTAAAATGCTGACATGCAAATGGTTTAAACAGAGAACTCAACTTTAATAGGTTCTCAACCTGTTCTGGCCCACGATTCCTGCAGCAGCATCCTCCGTATCCTCCACATGCACAGTTTTTTTGTTTTCTTTTCGTTTCCTCCCAGAATCCACATCAAGTCATGCTCCTTTCTTATAAAAAATTATCCGAACAAATTTATGATTCAGATCAGATTTAATTGTCATACATGAAAGAGGGAACGATTACACATGGGCTCTTTTTTTTTTTTTTTACACATTTAATGAAGCTTTTAAAAATCGCTGTGCCTCGGAGCCAAGAACTGCAGGCACTCCTCGCTCACCATGTCTAATGAGCGGACTGGGCTCGTGCGTCACACTGCAGCCTTTTATTGAAGTGAGGCAATATGGTTAAAGGCATGCATTTTACACTGGCCACGTCTGCATAATTTCTGTTTTTATTCCACTGGTTAGTACAGATAATGAACAAATATCAATTTATTGTTAACTCTGTTTACTGCAAATATCTGATTATTATATATTTGACTGTCAGATTAGACAAGCTTTACTTATGTACATGATCACACAAAGTTTGTTAGTAAACAATTTCAAATTTTAGGTTTTAACCGAATCAAGAGCTCAAACGTAGTATATCGTATGATTTAGAAATGAATGTTAATTAGTTAATTAATTAAAATGAATTTAAATCTCTCCACGTTTTTTTGGGATCATGCCATCCCAAATCGTTTTTTTTTTTTTTTTTTTCGGTCACACACACTATAGTCTCTGGTGACAGACACATGAACCAAACAATACAAGGCAAAACCAGGAGGTTCCTTAGCTTTTGTTCCCTCCTCGTTTTATGTAGAACTGCTGGATTATACACAATGGCCACGGCTCAAACGACACCCATCTGCCAAATACGCAGAGGCAAGACTGGCATGTCGGGAAAACAATAATAAATTGGTTTACTCTGAGCAAAATATTCCCAAAGAGTGTGCTGAAATCCAGGTATCACAGGCGTGCACTTTCACCATGGCCAGAAACAACAACACTGAAGTGAACACATGCGTTTGGCACGATTTGTGAGAAAACAAATACACTGTGACATTTTATCTGACCAAGAATATGATATCCATGAAAACAAAGGTTTTATGTGACTTCTAAAATAGATCATACTTAGTATGACACTTGGTATGAGTTTAATTTTTTTTTTTCTCAGCTATACAAAGAATGTCATGAGAACAGCAAAATGTTCTATCTATTGGTGTTTTCAAATCGCTCGTACAGTATGTGTGTGTTCGCATGTACAGTATGTGTGCGTGCATGCACTTGTGCCCTGCAAAGGGTTCCCACTCCATTCAGGATGTTCCCTGTCTTTTGCCCAAAGATTGTTTTATTGCCCCCCCAGCAACCCTTTACAGGGTAAAAGCTATAGAAATGACTCAATAAAAAATATAAGTTATCCAAGTTTGATTGTGTTCTTTTTAGAAATACATGTTTAATATTATATTAGGGAATGCGCTTAATTAAACTTGGTTTGTAACGGTACTTACTGAAAGCTATAGTAAATGGTCACAGTCTAGCAGCTCTGTTCAGTAACTTGTAAAATCAACAAGCTGCATTGTGATTAAGCTTGAATATTATTTATCACTTTATTTATTATTTATTATTATTGTTTATTATAGATTGGATGTATCTCAGTGGTTACGGCACTGGCCTACGGTTCGGAAAGTCCCAGGTTCAAACCTCGTAACGACCAAGTTGCCCTTGAGCAAGGCCCTTAACTCTCAACTGCTCAGATGTATAATGGGATGAAACGTCACTCTGGATCAGGGTGTCTGCCAAAGGATGTAAATTTATTTTTGCTAGATTAAACACCTCTAGTATGAATATGCTGATTTGTAATGTTTCTTGACAGAAAACACAGAAATGTTACTTGAGGAACCACACAATACATGACCTATGATAGTGAAATTGTACTGAGCCCCTTAAGGGACATAGGAGGGAAAAAATACATAGAGTAAAAAAAATATATATATATATTGTAGGACGAAGGTGTATCCAGGTCAATGTACTTAATGTGATGTAATGTATCCAGATACTTAAATGCATGGCACAAATGTATTTTTACAAATACAATTTAATTAAAGAAAATATTGCAAAACTAGCAAGTGTTCTCTGTGTAAGAAATCCCTTCTGTGTTATAATTGTGTAGAAGAATTGAGTCTTCTTTATGATTCAATTCAATTCAGTTTTATTTGTATAGCGCTTTTAACAATTGACATGGTCGCAAAGCAGCTATACACAATCAAAAGAATTATTTAAGCTTGTATGAAATGTGAATGCCAGCATCAAGGCGGGACATAAATCATTGTATTTTAGCCCAGTTTAGCACAATATCCGTTAATTATTAAATCAATCTAAATCAACCGATGTATAATTAAGTAATTTATAAATATTGATGATTAGTGAAATG
Source organism: Clarias macrocephalus (assembly GCA_011419295.1). Taxonomy (NCBI): domain Eukaryota; kingdom Metazoa; phylum Chordata; class Actinopteri; order Siluriformes; family Clariidae; genus Clarias; species Clarias macrocephalus. Next base: position 50,590 of record JAAGKR010000680.1, read on the forward strand.
ATGAAAAACAATTTAGAATTTTCAAAACTGTGAGCCAGCCTTTGTTAGCAGGCTTATGTGAGGTTAATAAATCTTGCCCTCTGTGCTGTGATTGGTTAAAAAAAAATGCATTCTCCTCAATTATTGGTTAGACACCTGAAGGCGGGACAAACACATTTTTATGCACAGTTTAAAAGATCGCAAGTATTTTTCCAAGATGTTGTAATAAACTAATTGTTTCTTTTTCTTTTTTTCTTTTTTAAGGAAAATTTGTTCTCTCCTATCTATTCATTTTTTTTCATGTTATTATTAAAATGAATGAATTAATAGTAGGTCGTAAAAAAAACTTTCTTGCGACCCCATAACTTATTCTGCATATGTATCGATGAGTGGCATTGTAACTTGCCCTGAGCCCTTTAAAAAAATCTGAATTAAATTGCTCCTGTTAGTCACTCTGTATGTTTCCACAATTTATGCTGTTACAGTATATGGGACACTTACAGTTTCTTTTGCAAATGATATAATGTAGTTTCTATATTCCATCCTCTTTTTTCAAGTCTTCCTGGGATGCTCGATAATGCTTTTTCTTTCTTTCTTTTTCTTTTCTTTTTTTTTTAAGAAACCTTTTTTTTTTTTTTTTTTTAATGAAGTGAGAGATAGAGGCCTGAGAGCCATCACGGGGCAGATCTAATAACGGATGGTGCAGATGGGGTATGCTGGAATGGAGCTGTGTGCTGACTCCATGGGGTTGAGGAAAGCGCCGAGTGTCAAAGCGACTCCCATGTCGGACGCACTAGTGGGGAATGGATACCGTCTGGCAGACAGGTTGGCATTCTGCTCTTTCCCCCCGTACCTGTGCTGGAGGTAGTCCAGGGTTAATTATAGTTGAGCACTTGAGTGTAGTGTCAGCGTGCCATACAGAAGGGGTGTCGCACTTCCATGTCCTAAACAGCAAAGACAAGAGGAAAGGCATGCTATTCTTTGGCCTAAGTTTCACCATGCCCTCTGTATAATGTAATAAAATATCTTTGTGTAAAACACTTGTAATAGCAGGTGTCATGTGTAGTTTCCTTGGTAGAGAGTAACGTGTCAGTATTTTGTCCAGTCCTCGCTACTGGTGCTTGTGGAAGTCTTTCAAAGTCACCTCTTTAAGAGGCGTTGAAAGATATTTTTGTTCGGCTATTCATTTTTCCATCACGTACAGTATAATCAGTTGCTTTTCCTACATGGTATAGTGAGGCTCGTGCTGTCGAGTCACATCGGTCTTCTCTGTCCTAGAAAAAAAGAACACTTTGCATCTCTAAAAGTTTTGTTCTTCCTGCCCAGTTATTTTTACAATGGCCCATTTACGCGGTTGTTGTGGCATTTTTCTGACCTTACACAGAACACCTTCTCCCAAGTCAAATTAGCTTTCGCCATTCAGAGAAACAGAGTAATGTAATGGCTTGACGCTTTTTTTTTTTTTTTTTTTTTGCTTCAGGAAGATGAAGAAATGGAAGGCATTGGGGTTAATAATATTCCTTCTCTTCAACAAGTACCGAGGGATGCAGGGCGTCCTTGAAAAACGAACGCACCTCGCCTTCACCCTGCACCTCATTCCGCTGTCCATCTTTCCGCTCGCTACAACGTGACCCTAAACATATATGTCAGTGAATTGCTATTATCTATGAAAAATGTATGGTATTGAATGTCACTAATGTAGTTCCTGGAATTACTGGGAGTACGAGACTTATAAAGCCTGTTGATCGATAGATATGTAGTTGCAACAGAATGCAGGCAAAACCGTGAGGACTTAATTCTTGCAAATCAATGAACACCTGGGGCTGAGCTTCCAGAGGTGGCTGAACATGATGAGCCAGAGAACGGGAGATGTCGAGTGAAAGAGGGAGCTGCTGTCTCGGCGTTATTGTTTGATAGGATGAGAGTGACTGGGAGCCGAGCTCAGCCCGAGGCCCGCTGAGGTTTGCGCCACCTGTTTGTTTTCCTCCTCATCCGTGCATAGAGCTTTTAAATGCCTTGCTGTACCCAGCCCCGTGGGAGCCAGGGGTGTGAGATCCAACACAAAAAAGGTGACAGAGGAGTTGTGGGTTGTCGTATTAACTTGGGGATTTATGATTTATTAATCTGCACTTCTTTAAATCTGAACCGAAGCGTTGCGAGGTTACCCAGCTCAGTCCCCCCAGGAGTAATCTTGCTGCCGAGAACAATTGAGAAGCGCTGCATTTTTTTGTCTTCTTTAACTGCCGGAAAGTGCTCACTCCATTACTCCTCTGAGTGCAGCTGGGGGACAGGGGCAGTAAATAGAGAGGGAGAGAGAGAGACAGAGAGAGAGAGCTAGGAAAAGGATGCAAGGGGAACGCAAAAGAGGAGTGGGTCATTCACAGAAAGTTTGTTAATTCTCAAAGGGTTTTATTTTCATCCTACGCTACACGGCGATTCCTCATTTTCCGCAAAGCATTTAAGGTAAGTAAATGAACGAGTGTTAGAAGAAACAGTGTTTATGTGAACATGCCCTCCACTGCTGTCTTTCTATTAAAAAAAAAAAAAAAAAACCTGACACATTTACGTAACATGTCTCAGAATTCGTCACTAACACTTATCCACTCATTCAGGCTGTTGTTACATGCTTAATATAGGAAGCATCATAAACAAAAAGAGAAAAAAGTGTTCTGGCATGTAAAAATTTCGATCTACAGCGTGCAAAGTTTCCTGCACATGACAGAGTGCTTCTCCTTGGTACCATGACTGCTTAAATCAAAGTCATTCGCACCTGAAAGGCTGAGATTAGGCGAAAGTCACGCTGAAGGTACAGTAATGGCCCGAGGTCTCTACTCCTCCACAGTGGAGACACATTCAGCAGGAGAGAAACAGGGCTGGTGCCAGACAGATCTTTGGCAGGCCTCGCTTTTTTCACTTGGCCGGGTGGTCGATCACACCATCACAGCCAACAAGACGGTTAAAAAAGCAACAACATGGACGTGCGGGCGGTGGAAGCTGTCAGCGTGCAGTAACAATGCTGGTGTTTTACCTCCTTTAGTCAGGGACGATGGATGAGTAATGCTCCAGCACCAGGCTGCTGAAGGTGTCGTTAGTTTCATATTAATAGTCTACCACATGTTCATGAGGTATATGTTGTTAGAGACTTTCTTTTTTATGAATTTTCATTTTGCATAAACATTTTCGTGTAACAATCCACGAAATGATGTATTACATCACGAGGACCTCAAGAGCAAAATTATTTATTTATTTATTTTTATTATTTTAATTTACTTTTCATCTCTAGGCCAGATCTTAGATGTAGGTGTAGGCACATCATGGAGTTACATTGTCCAGTGATAGTGTGTATCATTTTGATGTTCAGTTCCGTAGAAATATTTTTTTCTGGCGTTAATCATTACAACATCCTTCAACTTCCACCCTTCTGTCAGATTGCTTTTAAAATATTTTATCCACTATATTAAGCTGGAGCTGTAAATAAAAATCACTTATAAATACAACTGGTTAAACTACTGTATTATACAGTAGTTTATACTGCATAAACTGTACTGTATACTACTACATGAATTATTGTCATGTATCATCAGTAGCGCTTTGATTCCGATCAAGGCCACTCTGGTAGAATAAAAAGTACATGGTACAGTACTGTACAAAAGTCTTGAGCCACCCCTCATTTCTTCATATGTTGCTTTCAAAAAGCCAGACTGTCTTGCATTTTAATGTAGTCCTGAGGAATAGTTCTCCAGGCGTCCTGAAATAATTTTTTTCCTCTTATTTTTATTCCCTGTACCTGAGCACTTTCAGAGGAATGTTTGTGCGTGTGTGTGTGTGTGTGTGTGTGTGTGTGTGTGTGTGTGTGTGTTTGTGTGTGTGTGTGTTTGTGTGTGTGTGTGTGTGTGTGTGTGTGTGTGTGTGTGTTAAAACAGTGATCTATGAATCATGCAACCATGAAAAAAAAATTCTGATTTAAGGTGTGCACCAGTGAGAAACAGGTGAAGATGATGACAGATGATCAGGCTGGTGATGAGTATACTGGTGATGCTGAATGCTGAGTGGTTGGAACAGACGAGAGGGGAAATGAGGTTGCTGCTGAGATTACAGTATAAACAGCCTACAGCATACATTAAATTGTGTGTTCAGACACTTTGCAGCCTGTCACAGTAAACATTAGCTCCCCATTTGTTTAATTGAATCTACATAATGAAATAAATTATAATACTTACACAGTACTGTCTGCTATTATGATGAAGTAACATGTAAGGCATGTCTTTGTGCGGTTGTAAATGAATAAAATATCAATTCCATTTAGTGTGTGCATAATGGACAGATGCCCACCTCATACCCAAAGATCCCAGGAGACGCTTCAGATCCAGCATTCCCCTGAACAGGATGAAGCTGAAAATGAAGACGAGGAATAAAATCGACGCTGTGAACCTGCCAGTTATAGTTTCACTTATTACCCTGGAAATGATTTCATCCTGTTTCTTGTCAACGGTGTCACTTCACTTGGGTTGCATCATACTCACGATTTTGTCTCCAGACTGTTTGGGCCATTTAAAATGATCACATAACTCATATACTTCATCTGCTCGTATAATATAACGTGATGCGTGGGACAGAGCGTGCGCTTTCTTTCCCTCCCCCCCTGAACTTCGAGAAATTTGCATACATTTGCAAATAGCATGTCCTAGACCACACAGATGTCTGTTAGGAGCACAACCTTTAAAGAAATAAACAGAGAGGTTTGCACGTGAGTCAGTGAAGGGAAATTTTGTAAGGGAAAGTGTGCTCACACACGCATATGGATGGCTAAAATAAGAAGCAAAGCTCTGATTAGAATCGCAGCAGATGGATGTTGGAGGAATAAAGCGATGCCAGTGTTGTTCTGTGCAGTCAGGTGCCAGGTCTGGGCTCGGAGGAGCAACGGCGAGCGGAGCAGAGCTGATGTAATATGACAGCTTCGCTGTTCTCAGAACAGCCACTCCAAGGTCACTTTGGCTGGAGCACACCCTGGAGGGAAAAGGGTGGTATGTTGCATTGATCAAAGAATCGTGATTTATATGAATACACACTAAAAGCCTCACAAAGTACAGCAGGGTGTGTAGTGTATGTGCGATGTTGTGTCTGAGTGTTTGTACTCTCCAGTATGATGAATGAGATCCTTTGCAAGGTTTATCCACACAGGGAAAATATCATTCCCGTTCTGTTCTGTGTCTACTCTCGTTGGGTTTCCCTGCACTTTTCTGCCACTTATCGCGCATGCTTAAACGTGTTTAAATCCTCCGATCCGGATTTCACTGTTCACACGGCATCTAAAGACGCCCGAGTTAATGAGTTTGACAAAGTTTGAAAATGTCAGTCCTACCTGTAAAGTTTCAGAGGAACCGGAGGCTTTTTTACCCCATGCGCAGGCTGCGCGGAGCAGCGCGGTTTGCTAGTTAATAAATCATGCAGGATGAGTTTATCATGGAGATAGAGAAGCCCCCTCTGGGCTCCACTGGGTAACACAGTGTTTCTGGGAGCTGCTATAACACATGATGAAATGCTGCTGTCAAAGGCATCACTTTTATAGCTGCGAACTTTTTATCTTTATCCCCGTCAATAGTCGGGTTCGAAGACTTGTTTATGAAGTTTATGTTATGCATTGCAAAATAAGGAGGAGGCAAACAAGACGGCGTTTCTGAACGTGCAGGTAATATATGTGAGGGGAAGCATATTATTAACCGCATTCAGAGATCAAATCTGCTCTGCTCTTTTATAGACAGTAAAGTGTGCATTAATTAAAGAGCTGCGTTTCTTTAGAGATATATGCAAATATGAATAAATTGATCAAAAACAGATAACGTTTTCGAAATGGAAACAAATACAGGAAATATTTGCCGTAAAAGGTTAACTGGACGTTGTATGAGTTGAGACGAGAGGTGTGCATTAGGACTGATCAATGTGAGGTTACATTATAATCAGGCCATTAGACAGTGCTGGCATTTCAGCCGCTTAGGTTTTTCCATTGCTTTTTTTTTTTCCTTCTCTTTTTCCTTATTCAATTCAAAAGAAAAACCTTCAGGTTTGGATACAGTTACAGACGTGAATATTTAAAACTAAACAGATGCAAAATCATTCTGATTGTTTAGCAGATCATCAGCACACCTTGTATAAAGATACAGTAAATGCGACACCTTTTTATACAGTTTTTAATGGAACCATCACTTATATACATCACATATATATATATAGTGTCGTCATTAATGGTTCATTAGGGAAGATCCTATAACAATTCGTTTTTCTCTTTTCCACAATGTGTTACGTCTCGCTGGTCGGTCTGGGGCATAATTGCTCGTCAGAACCCACGATTTCGGTCGAGGCTCACAACTCTTGAGAGTGACTTTGAAGATAGAGGAACACCAATGCCCCAGTGCTCCAGCAGCGACAGGCACGTTTTAGGGAATAGAGGAGGCAGTAATGGGAATCTCATCTAATGACTTGGGAGAACAAACCTTGGTCTCTTAACATCAAAACCTTATTATTTTTAGCCCTGGCCAATGTTGAGCTTATCCCTGTTACTGGGACTATTCTTTGTGCCATCAGATGTGGAAATTAAAGCTAAATGACTTAAGGGGACGACTTCTTATAATACAAGTAGGCTAGTCTGCCCTTCAACAGAGCTTTACCTGACATCTCTGTCCATTATAGGCTTTCTCTTTTTCTCAAGTTGTTCTCAGTTCAGGAAAAAAGGATATGGTTCATGTGACCGAACTGGGGTTTGATATAACATTAAGACCCTGCAGAGGTGCTGGCTGATATGTAAAATCCGAGACTCTTAAAAATAGTTCTCCCATTCCCATGAGCTGCAAATATTTGGGAAAATTATTCATCTTGGGTAAAAAAAAAAAAAAAGGACCTTTTCCAGTTGTTTAGTGATTTATAATGCTGCTTAAATTTTGTTAGTATTTCTTTGGTCCCCAAGATGTGAAGCTGAAGATTTTAAACATTAAGTCTCAACTATAGATAGAACTTTTGATATCTCTCTTGTGCACAAGGTCTTTATGCAATAACACATCTTAAATATATAACTGACCAGCTAGTTCACAGGTACATACAGTATAGTACCCTGAAACAGGGGCAATGCCTTAAATCTGTCTCTTTCAGTCTGGATGTCAAAGCCCTGAGTTCCATACTGAAGACAAAAAAATCAGTCCACAATACAAATACGCACATGTTACGGGTTAGGCATTTTTTATTTTTTTTTTTTTTATTCAGGTGGACACACTCCCAGGGGACTCTAGGAGTAAGGCGGTTTACACACTTGTGGGATGCCGCATTACACACACTCACATTTACGTACTCACTCACACACTACGGGCAATTTGAAACACCAGTTAGCTCAGTCTGAATGTTTTTGGACTGTGGGAGAAGAACATGCAAACCCCACGCACACAGACTCGAGGCGGTACTCAATCCCTCAACCCTGGAGATATGAGGCCACAGTAAACAGGTGCAAACAGTAATCATTTAATTTATTTGATTCATAGATTTATTGATAATGGTATGTTTAATGTAATTAATTTAAAAGCTGCACGGTTTCAGCTTTAACGCATTTTCTTTTCATGATAATGACTCCACTTTGTAGGTATATTGACCGTGTAACTGTTCAAATGATCTTTTAAGCAGGCATGCTATTTGAAATAGATTATGCTGGACTTCCTTATTTTATGGTTAGTGGCCGCATGAGGAAACATAAAAAGAGCCAGATTTGGGTCTTATGAAGTACTTAACAGGGGAATCACGGGAAAGACAACTGGGACATGGGAAAAGTGAGGATTAAATCTTAAATAAAGGTTCAGACGCAGTGAGAACCTTCTTCCTAGAGATAGCAGCATCACTGGAACGTTGGTCCACTGTCAGGGCTACAGTCTGTGTAGAGTTTTAGGGAAAAATCAGCAGCTGATCTTACTACCAACAATATGATTTTGAGCATATGGGTAAGAAGTGAGCCTATTCCCACTCGTCTTGGCAGTTGTAGGAGTGAGTATTTAGAAATCTCCAGAGAGCGTAGCAGTTGACCCCTGGTCTGTGGGTGGTAGCCAGAGTCAAGGCTTACAGCGACTCCAGTCTTTTTACGGTTTCTCTCCTGACATTGGATGTCAGTTGATAATCTGAATCCATGCCTGTGTCTTCCATGATGTTATAATATAAAGTTAAACAGTATATTAGCAACCTGAAGCACAGTAGGTCAGAGATTTGGGTCGTTTTCACACTTGAGGGTTTTTTTTTTCCAGACACTGGGTCATTCGCCTTGAGAGTTTGGTCGGACTAGTGAAGTATGAAAAATGTTTTTGTGCCTGGGAGCAGTCCGGAGAACCAGTCTGGTCCTGTTGAAAAGGGCGATCTCGTGTATGCTTTAACTGAACCGTAGTGACGTCCACATCAGGTGTGGAAAAAAGCTCAGCAACATGATAGGTTCAATTTACTTCCTTTGTTCCAGCCAGCAGAGGAGAGGGAATGCCTTAATAATAGGTATGGAGGTGTATCTCAGTTGTTAAGTCATTGGACTACTGATTAGAAGGTCTCAGGTTCAAGCCCCACTACCCCAAGTTGCCACTGTTGGGCCCTTTGTGCAAGGCACTTAAACCTCAGATGTGTAGTGAGTCGAATATGAATAAGTTGCCATAATTGGCTCCCCTTTGTAGTACAAGGGAATGTCATTCAGCACTGATAAAAATCTTTAAATGTTATTTCTTTTATTCTGCACTAGCGATTAGGAGCCACCAAACAAGCCCAGAATCTGCCCTAGGTGCAGACCTAAGTATTTAGTTCAAGTGTGGGGTGAGATGGCAGCTCCAACCTATATTGTAAACTTCTAAGTAACAACTCAGTAATAGCATTCAAGGATAAGTGTGAAAGCAGTCTCTTTTTTTAAATCAGAATCTGAGAACATTTGGTCATGTCATAGGTGCTTCATGAAACATCATCCATGCTATAAGTACAACAGCTTGAACCAAAGTAGGCCACAAAAATGCTGAAAGGGTCTGTGTAGTTTGTGCGATACCCAGGTGTCCCGCAACTATTTTGGTATGTGTCCATGTGATTAGTAGATCACATGGGAACATAGATTTTTAGGGTGAATGCCTGGACTAGGATCAATGTTTCTTCCTCAGTGTTGTACTGTATATAGAATGTACAAATTATTAGACAGGATCTGGAAAGGTAAAGCGAGTCCTCAGTAGATACAGTAATGTGCGAGTCTGATGTTTAGGGAAAGTCATTGGTTAGTAGAAATGGGAGAATTATTATTATTATTATTCAGGTGGACACACTCAGTCTCTATATGGCTCATTCCCATATATGGCTCTTTTGTGTGTACTTTATGTATTTTATCACACAGACTCCAAAATAGGAGAGGTGGCCTCTCAAAACACATTGGCAGGGAGCACTGCATCCCGTGTGGTAGGAGTGAATTATTTCACGAAATATGTGATATTGATTCAGGATATTTATATAATCGTAATACTTCGAATTGACATCTGGGTATCGTGATAATATCGTATCGGTTCTTGGTAATTCCCATCCCTAGTGGTCAGTAAATTGTGGAACTGCATGGAACTGGGATGTGACACTTAGAAATAAACCAGGCACTCGAACATCATAAGCCCATAATTTGCATGATCCCTGTAATAAAAAATATGCAAATATTACGCATGATGAAACTTCTTCACCTAAAATGTTATAGTTCCTGGAGACCCAAGTATTTGCATAAAACTGATCACTTTATTTGATCACTACATTCCAGACAAGTGAATATAAAGCAGGCTTTATACTGGTTGTATCTGTCATTAAAATGGCAAGTTAAACCAGTTTTATCCAGTTTAACCTCATACCCAAAACAACTACAATGTTAGAGACTTTTTTAACGCAACTATCACTCTGTGAGTGCCAAAAATACCTACTCATAACCCATTAGTAGAGACAACACAAAGTAAAAATGTCTAACAGAAGAAGCCAGAAAAATCTGAAATGTCTACATATTAGCGCTGTCAATAATAATGCCTTAACACATGTGATTCATCTAGAAATTCGAACACAAATTAATCATATGACAAAGTTTGACCCTAATGGCTTCCCATAACTGCAGCACTGTTAGCCACATTATATATATATAATTTATGCTGTGTGTGTGATATATATATTTATTTATTTATTGATAAACTAAATAAATGTTTAATTAATTAATTAATGAAAAAAATTATTGTCAATTATATTATATGTCATTATTATTATGTCATTAAAATTATATGTCAATTTTTAAGAATGTCAAATAAATAAATAAATAAATAAATGTAAAAAATTATATATATTATTTATGCTGTGTGTGTGTATAATTTTTATTTATTTATTTATTTATTTATTTGGCATTCTTAAAAATTGGAGAGAGACAATTAGTATATTGCTAATCTGTAAAAAAAAAAAAAATACAGCTATAGTCATTAAACCAACAGTATTATGTGATAAATTACTAAACCAACAATATTGTGTCACTGTTCACTTACTTATGTACTTTCCCACTGCTCTCCATTATCTGGGCAATTGCCTGAGAAAATATACACAACTGTTTTATGCTTAAGCAACTCTCTTTCCTCTGAGCAAGTCTAATCCAAAGATTGTTATTTATATCAGAGGATGTTTTTGTAACCTAATTTAGCTCATTTCTACATCAGTCTGCCTGCAATGCCTGTTGTCTTAAAACTTCGACAATGGAGCATCTTCCCTGTTTATTTAATAGGATGTACTTCAAAGTGGCAGTCAGGAGCAGGGGATATCAGCGGGACCGGTGTGGCTAAGTGTGTTTCCGCTTGCTGGGCCAGTGTGCAGAGAGTGATAGAGGAAGATGCTGATCAACAACTGTCAATGCTGAAGGAAGCAGGCCTCTCTCTGACAGGTCTTGGTATGACACGGGAAAGCTCTCTCTTTAAAGAAAAAAAAAAAATCCCTCATCTAGGACAGACTTGAGCTGACAGCACACACCTCGGGTCCTCTGAGGATACTGGACCCAGACAGGCTGACTTATTTATCTGTATTGTGCGTTATACTCTAGGATCACACAGACTCCTAGGACACGGTGAACTTTTCTTCTGTTATTTTAGTCCTGGATTTACCCTATGATAACAGATCATTTATTAATAGTGCTAACATGGCCTTTTAAGCTGTGTACCATGTATGAATGAATGCGCGAACGAAATTTTAAGGAAAGTTTTAAATAGGGTGAGCGAATTTATCGGACTCCATCTAAAAGTTTTGCTCCTTCCCACTCCTTCTAGTATTGGAAAGAAGAGAAGCTCAGGAAATCTCCAGATGCCTGCCAACAGGCTTTGGAATATATTTAGCGAAATGTTTATGATGCCAACGACCTGGGCTGGCTTCTCATTAGCTGATAAACCGCAAGGGTTTGGGGCGCCGTTAGTCTTTTGGGTGCTTCTTCAAACACTTGCCATATTTATACTGTATCTATCAAGTGGCAGTGACTTCGTACCCAGACGGCCTTGTGCATGTTTAAAAAAAAAAAGAAAAAAGTTGCTCAGTTCAGTGCCACCAAATGAATGCAAAAGTGTGCAGTAAACTTGAGGAGATCAAACACATGGGCGGATGTTGAGATGCTGGCCAGTGTTCTGAGCTCTGCATAATTCATGCTCTCCAACTTGGGTCCTCCTTAATGAGGGTCTCATGGCTGTTTTTTGGATGTTCAGTGCACCGAGGGGTAAAGCTTGCTTGTGACACACTCTGAAGCGGCATGAGCCTATCAGCACCAGTGCCGAGATGAGAGCCACTGCATCTAACTAGAGGGAGCACTCAAGGCAGATTTAGTGAGTGCACCTTAAACTGCAATCACTCAATTACTTAGCAGCACACAATCACAGCCAAATTGCTTGGTTTGTTCCAACCTATTGCAGCTAATTACACCATGTCCTAGTGACTAGTCAATTAGGGATGCGTTTTCATTCGAATCATTTCGAGCCACATTAAGCCTGAGGCTAGAGCTTTGCCTTGAAATACACAAAAACGGAATGATTTAAATATGTGACGGATGCATGACCCGTTGCCTGCATTTAGAAACCTAGACATTGCCTGTGTAATTAAAGCACTAGAAATAAACACGACTCAGGACTCAGGACTCTGAATCCTGTGTCCATTATTCTCTTGCATCAGGCAAGGCTTCTAGCCAAGCAACATGGTTGGCTGTGGAATCAATCACTGCAACAAAATTGGGATTATCAGTCCAGAAGGGACTGCTTTTGAGTGACATCTTCCTAATCAAAGGCAGGGTAACATTGGTGCACTAGATGTTGCTTAACCTTATGGTCACTTTGTATACGTAGGAAAGAGCCTTATAATTCTAAGGTCACCGGAAACCCATTTCCTCAGGAATATGGTGTTGATGCAGGATAACGTCAGCTTACAGTACACCGCTAATGTGACAGACATTGTCTCAATGTACACTCTGTGACTAAAAGTTTGTGGACATGATACCCGTATGTGCTTTTTGAACATCGGCTCCAGATTTAGTCCTCTCTTTGCTGCTGTAACAGCCTCCACTCTCTCAGAAAGCCTTTCCACTAGATGTTGGAGAGTATCTCTGGGGATTCGTGCTCATTCAGCCACAAGAGCATTAGAGAGGACAGACATTGATGATGAGAAGGTCTGGAGTGCAGTCTGCTTTAGAGTTCATCTCGAAGGTGTTCGGTGGTGTTGAGGTCAAGGCTCTGTGCAGGACACTTGAGTTCTTCCACTCCTACTGCACCCAATTAAATCACATCCTCATGGTCAGGATAGAACATATGGTTCCAGTGCAGGGAAATCTTAATACGACAGCATATAGGGACAGTACAATTGTGAGCTTCTGATTTTATTATAACAGTTTGAGAAAGAGCCGCCTACATGATGGTCAGGTGTCCACAAATTTTAGTGTAGCTAATGGTATTCGTTTTTTATTTGTTGCCTAGAATAAAGGCTTTTCCAAATTTTAAGCAAAAGCTCTTTCAGGAAATCACTATTTTTAGGTTGGTGTATTTGTGCAGCACTGAATGTCAAACCATTCTTCAATTAACTACAAATTAAATTTCCTGCTTCAGTGCTTTTTTAGATTACAGTGTTAATGAGTAAATAAATGTGCAAAATAATACATCTGTGCATCAAAGTGCATTATTTTGGCATGTACAGTACCAATTCATAAAATGTGCTCATGTGCATCAGACGGCAGGTCAGCTGAAATCTCCGATTCTGAAACAGAGCGCCTGCAGCATGGAAGCACCTTACAGAATAGTGATGCACTCGTGACAGCAGAATTCACTCTGCCATAGTAACATGCCAAGTATGTTAATTTATTTAGCTTTAAAAAAAAAATGGTGACAAGTGAATGTGTTTACAGTATATACTGTATGTCCCTAAATGCATCCTATGTATGTAGTGTATAGGCATAGTGGACATCAGCAAAATACATACAGCCCTGTTTAAACTCTATTTAAATCTTATATATTGTTTATACAATTCCTGTAAAAAAAAAATTTGTATACTAATTTTCTCATAGATAGTAGAATTTGCATGAGGATTTGCGTTTGCATCTTTTTGATGAACTGTATAGCTGCCAGTACTTCACATATTTACATTTAGGCATTTGGCAGATGCCCTTAACCAGAGCGACTTACGCTTTTATCTCATTATAATTCTGAACAGTTGAGGGTTAAGGTCCCAACAGGGGTTGTAGGATTTGAACCTGGGACCTTCCGACCCATAGTCCAATGCCTTAACCACTGAGCCACTCCTGACCACAATTTACTGAAGTACACTTGAAAAAGTGTATGAGAGAATGAATGGATATACTGTATATATCTTGATTCAAAACTTGTAAACCTTAAAAATCGTATTTAACTACAGATTATTTAAGCGCTTAAAGACATCACCAGGTCTAGATTTACACTTTAAACTGTAGAGTGATTTCACCGTTTTTGTGAATAATATGCTTTTTTATAAAGAGGAATAACCTAATATTCATACCACAATACAGCCAAAAAAAATTGGTTTACGTTTGCTTCGCGAACTAAAATAGATCCTGAAGTACAGAACCCTCGCTGGTAGCACACGATGACTTGTGCATGCTTGTTAAAGGTGCAAATTGGCTTCCCATCTTCCTTTTCATCTTCATCTTAAAAGCTGTCATAAGTTAAGGCGGAAGTTGATGAACTGTATGGTTTACAATGTCTGCTGATGGTATCGCTAGAAATGGTGAAGACAACGAGTAGAGTGATACACAGAGTGAAACAGCCCAGTGCAGGTAAACCAAATATGAGCCCACAACTCATCCAACCCAATCAAATTTGTGAATTGGAAATTGGTTGAAGAAAGATTGAACTAGAACCCTCTCCTATTTCAATTCTCACTCTTTGAGGATTTGTCCCCAGCTGTCCTGCATCCAATAAGAGATCAAACCCCAGTATGGCATTGCTTGACTTCTGTAAGCTCAAGTGCTGTATAGAGAAGAAGGATGATTTGTTCATTCTGAGAGCAGACCAGTCACAGCTTCTTTGTGTGTGTTGTTGTTGTGTATCAGCTCGTAAATGGGTGTGCTGTGAATACCTGAGACTGTTTCTATGTGTCCATGAACCTGCGTGACTTTGTTTGTGTGTTTATATCTGTGAGACAGAGTGTGAGAGTGTGAAGTCAGGTTTGTATCAGTTCAAGCCTCCTGCAGTAGTTACACACTAGATCTTGACACCTCTATTCCCCCTGCTGCAGGTAAGTGTTACTGATTAGAATCTATGAACAAGAGTGTGGTGAAAGAAGCCACGTCCAACACTGCCGCCTTCTGCTGCTTGCCCTGCTAGCGCCACTCACATGAATTAAGAGATTCCGGACAAGGGGCTGTTTCCATGCCATGACAACATGAGGAAAGAATGAATTGAAAAGAAGTAATGAAGTAAAAAAAAAAAAAAAATAAATAAATAAATAAATAAATATATATATATATATATATATATATATATATATATATATATATTTTTTTTTTGTATATATATATATATATATACTTTCCTTTTTTAATCACCATTTCCAGTGCTGCAGCCAGGCAAGGTGCATACTGTATCAAAGTGCCTTGATCAGGTCAGTCATCAGGTGGAAAAAAGTGAACTCAGTGAAAAACCAAACCCAAAAAAAAAAAAAAAAAAAAAACAGCTTTGATGCTGAATAATACGCTTAGCCTGGTGTTTCTGTAGAGCAGCGCTGCTGTGTGGATAGGTCCTTGTGCCCTCCAGGTCATTTGTGGACACAGCCAGCTCTCTGTTGCCTGCAGAGGAACAAACAACACATGTCAAAGGAAAATCCCACACTCACCTCTACAGCTTCTGTCCCTGTACAACCCCCTACCTACATAACACCATTTTCCTCTGCCAGGAGACTGAAGGTCGCGTATGACCCCTAATTGAGCTTTTTCGGATGTGGTTTGGATGTGTCCTCTGACTCAGCTCTGAGCGCAGCCCTGACTCTGCCACCTCCTTGCATGAAGAAGGATGAATAATGTAGGTTTGTTCGGATCACTATGACCCTTGTTCAGATTTGAAGCTAAAAAAACGATGCTAAAATGTTCAGTATGTTATGACCCGAATCTACATGCAACATTTTTGTTTCTTGCTCGGCATTCAGTCAACACTTTTTTTTTTTTTTTGTTCCATTCACATAAATTGCTTGCGTACACAATTACAAAATGTATTTAAGTAATGTCACACGAAAGGGGGTGCTGCTGTGATGAAGACGAGGGCACGATAGTTAGTGTAATAATTCAATTAGATTCAATTTTATTTGTATATTGATTTTTCACTATTGCTTTACACAATTATACATGTTATTTAAAAAAAAAATTTCTACAGTCATTTTTAACCACAGATGTGTTGCTCCATTCAGAAGCATTTAAAAAAATTTTTTTTTATGTTTTTGTGGTATCATGTTGTACCTTTTTAAAACAAGAGATGGCGTACTCTGCTGTCAGTCACTGTGACACAAGGCAGGAGTGGCTTTGTGTATGCTCATATATTCAGAACAGGGCAGACAGCACTTAAATCTGTGTGCTCTATGACACAGCAGTTCAAAAACCATTACTGTTGGTGGATTTCATGTTTCCTGGAGGACGCATATGTTACTCATCATCCTCGCGAGTTGGAGGCATATTATAGTGGAGAACTAGCCTGTAATCTGGGAAGGAATTGAAACGTTTGCCATTAGAAGGAAGGCATTTTGTCTCTTACTTTATGTGCTTTTTTTTTTTTTAGAATGCAAGCAGTTGAGAGAAATATTGCATATTGGGTGCTTGATAATGAAGCAGTTATGGATATCAACTATTTGTTATTCATTATTAGTTCCAGCACACCATAATTTACTTCAGACTGCTAAAGGAAGACCATCTGTTTTTCATCAAATGTGTGTATAAGGGTGTGTCTAATCTTACATTCTAAATTTACAACCAGCTTCCCACAGTTCTTTAATGTTGATTGGTTTACTATACAGCCCCTTGTTTTCAAATGATGAGTTCAAGGCCAGAGAATTTGGAAAGTCTGGATCCAGTGCCACCACATGCACATTCCTATTACAAATGCATTGGGGTTGCAGTATGTCATTGTGTGACTCTGTGGTTGAAGCACACGATGAAAGTACTAATATTAGTCTGCTTCATTGCTCGATTTGTTTGTGATTAGTTAGTTTTAAAATAACACCGTTAATATGGATATGATCACTGCATGATAGTTTTGGTACGTTCACATTTCACTGATTGCCAAGATCAGCTGTATGTTGATGTCCATAACACTCAGTTGAGAAAGGAAAGAGAATCCTGTCCCTTCAGATACTCTCTCTGTCGCTCCCCTTCTTTCTTTCTCTCTGTCTGACATTAGCATTTTTGGAGAGGACAGTGTCTTGAGATCCTGAATTGCTCTGCTGAGTGTGCTCAGAGCAGCACGGCTTTTCAGCGAGAACAACTGTCTTTATCTCTTCTGCTCAATACTAATGAGTCTCGTTTCATCCAGGATCAATTAAACCGGTGTTGTCAAGAGGCAAGCAATTTTTCGAGCGACAGTTTACAGAAAACACCAAAGGGAACGATATGTCGGACAAATAGGATATTTGCCAGTTGTCTGTTTAGCAGCTGTGTCGAGGCAAGACACAACAACGAAAAAAGCCTTCCATCCCTCCCTCTCCCTGTCTGTGGCAATGGCTGTGGCAGCCGGTGATGTATGATCACTAGTTCCTCTTCTTCGCAAGGCCGACAAAGTGGGCAGGCTGTGCATGTTCGGTGACATTTAAATGCTTATTATGGCCATTGTCATCGGGTGGGCGGATCCTTTCCTAATGCTGCCCACTGACATTCGATGTGTGGCATTGAGTAATTAAATTAAAGGTGGTCTGTGGGTGTGTCGGCACAGCGTGAGGAGGCGAAAGCCACCACCCCTCTGCTTCCCCACTGCCCACTCGCTGACTCAGTAAATGCTACATTTGCATAATTATCTGTTTAATTGGCAAGCCTGAGCCATCATGTCCCTTTATTGTAAGCCTGGGAGTCTGGGCTGCTCTGACTGCACACATGCAGCAGAATGAGAGATTACCATGCCAGGAAATCGCCAGCTCACATTATTACGTCTCTCTCTTCTGCTTAACCCGATAATGGAGCATGTTAATAAACTGTTTCACGCACACTTGTCCACTTCAGCTACTTTCTCTCACCGAATTTGCTGGATGATTAAAAAAGATTAGCGTTCACTCTGCCTCCTTTCAATTAAAATTGAGAAGATTATTATCAGAAATCCCACAGCTGCGGATGCTAAGCATTACTGTTTTTCCTGTGAGGTGCTCCGACATACAGCACAGTATAATTGCCGCATGAGTCAGTGGTTTATGAAGAGGAGAAAATGATTTGTAACGGAATAATGGCAACAAATAACTTCAGCACTCAGGATTATAGAAACAAGCAAGTTTACGCTTGGGTGAATGGCTTGAAAGTGTAACAAAAGCTTTTGTTGAGCTGGTTTAAATGAGCTCGGTAAAAAAAGGATTGGTTGAGATTAGGTAAGTCAGCTCTGTCTTCTAGAGACAGAGAGAGACAGAATGAGAGCGAAAGAGAGTATGAGAGTGATGAGGCATGAGGGGTGTGCGTGCGTGCGTGTGTGTGTTAGAAGGATGAGTTGGATATGGGGGAGTCCCATCTGGGCTTAACAGTCCACTTCAGATAAAGTCATAGTCGTATTAGAGACCTCCAGCTTGACACACACCCAGAATTATCTGGGGAAGTGTGAAGTATAAATAATGTGGGTAGTCTTCCATATTTTATCTGGAAAGGATACAGCAACGGCTTCCTACTGACACTAATATCAAACAATCCTCTATATTAGTAAGCCTCAGTGTATAAAGGGACTTTGCCTATTTGTCTCTCACTTCCAGCGAGGATATCGCTAAGTGCTCGGTTCTGGTCCGTGACCATATGGCCACCTGATAGGCTTGTGTCGCTTAGCGACAGGGGAAATAGGGACCTTACTGTATCATCATTCTCTCTTAATGAGAACGTAGCCAATTACATTCTTTAGAGAAGACAAGGGCTTTGCAGTTTGCACTTGTTCAGTGAGCCAATAAGGTTTCTTGTGTGTTTGTGTGTATGTGTATGTGTGTGTGTGTGTTTTATTGGCTTGCCATGAAGAATTTTTCACAATTTGCATATTGTTAATTCAACAAGAAAATTATAGGCATTAAAATGAGATTTTCTAAAGCTTTACCTCATGCAGTGTTAAACCGAGCTGTGGATTTAGTGGATAATCTGTATATGGTCAGCACAAAAAATAAGTTCAAATTCAAATAAACAAGGCAGCACTACAAGTCACTTTGAAAAAAAAATGAATATATGTATTTATATATATTTAAATTAATTCCTGTGTATTGATGCTGGTGCAACAGGATTGTGTGCATATGATGGAGGTATGTTTTGAGGATGCAGCGCACTCTCTACAGAGGACAGTCTTTCCAACAATACTGTTCTAGTGTTTGGAGGGTAAAGCAGGAGCTCTCCCTCGTTTTGCACTTTGATGTGCTTCCTGGCAGCAGTCGAATCTCTGCCACAGAGCCATTCCGTCCCTAGCCAGTGGAGATAGCGAGAAGAAGAAAAAACAGGTAATTGGTTAGTTGTAACATCTAACCCCAGCTTCTGTTTTATCCAAAAATGTAAATGCAAACACAGAAGGCAGGATGGGGAACTGGGGAGAGGGTTGGAAAATCTTTCTGTTTCTGTTTTCTATTTCTGTAACAACAACTAAATTTTATTAGTTCACAGATAAGTTGTGTGCCTTCAACAAAGCAGGGTCTAGGTTCAAGTTCTGGCTATATTAGCATAGGTCGCTGGCTGTTCGAAGTTTTCCTGCTTTGTCTGTGAAGTTCGTCACCAAGAATACAAGTACAATGTACGTACTGTAAGTAATTGGGGCCAAATTTCATAACCCTCGTTCTGTGCGAAAATGCATTCCAAAGTTCAGCTGGAAGCGACGCTTCTACAGTCCAACTGAGCAACATGGAGTTCCTTTCTTTACAGTGTATATAACTCTTTCTTTCCTTAGAAATAGCCATATCACTAGTTCAGCTTAGGCATGAGGCTAGTTTGGGTGAAAGAAGAAACTAAATAGAAATATAGCAACTCGATTTAGCTCATTTGGACTGCAGAAGGTCCATATGAGTCCCAGCTGATGTTTGGAATGCATTTTTGCACAGAACGAGGGTTGTGCAATTTGGCCCCTATTACTTACACTGTACTCTCGTTCTGGGTGACAAATTTCCATGGTTTTCTTAATGCAAAAGATTTTATTTTATAAAATTCATATTAGAGTTTATGTGTATAAATCAGAATGCTCAGAACCAAGGGCGAGGATGGCAAGGAAAAACTCGCTGAGATGGCAGTAGGAAGGAACCTTAAGAGGAACCAGACTCAACAGGGAACCCATCTTCATCTGAGTGGCAACAGATAGCAGGAATTGTTTTGCAACGAACAATAAATGCAATAAACTACAAAATGCAACATCAAATATTAGAATGAACATAATAATGTACGTGTGTGTTTTAGAGTACAGACCGTAGCTCAAATCTGTAAACACTTGCACAACTGTCAAAGCCCTGCATTTATTGAAAATGAATCGATGACTTCTGACCAATCAGAGACAAGAATTCAACAGCACTGCAATCTCCAACAGCATTCCAGATTCTTAAAGAATGTATAGTTTCCTTTAGGTTTTACTTAGAATCATAACGACAGAGACTCATAGACTGCTTGGCTAATGAGAGAAATGGCAGGGGTCAGTGAAAGAGCTGGAGCTGTGAAACACACTTAGCAAGCACTGTTATGCTAATCAGGATGTGTTAGGCACAATTGTACATATAGTTCCAATTTATTTTAATTCCCAATTGCAATTATGACCATTATCGAATGTATTCATTATATCAATATAAAATTAAATATAAAATTATGAAAAAGTGGATTTTTTATTATATAAAGTTTTATAATATCCATATCACATATTAAGGAAACACAACGTCTATATCAGTGTTTAAAAAAAAAATTAAAAAAGAATAAAAAAGCACATTTTTATGCACAGTTTCTTTATAATTGATTAACCTCAAAAATAGAAAGAAAAGTCATTGTGGGAAACATGAGCTCACCTACAGTGCTCTAAGCTGCTTCTAAATCTAAGAGTTTATTACAGTCTGGAATTGTTATTTCTAATGACCATTCTTGACCTGTTAAATGAGTCTTAATGAGCCAATTAAGGCAAGTTAATTATGTTGTTCTGAGATTTTACAGCTGGAAGGGTGTCCAAACATTTATAAATGATGCAGTTGTTTTTTTAACCAGGTTCATACATTTGCTGGAAAATATTATTTGTTTAAATAGATTGATGCAGATGTTGCGTTTACTTATTTTAATTTTAAAAAATGAATGAATAAAACATGTAATTTGGCCAGGGATGTGCAAATTTTTGAGTACAACCTTAGGACTTCACTAGCAAGGATTTAATGTAAAAAATATCTACTATGTTCTCCAGATGCAGTAATGTGTGAAAGTCTTGAGCAACCCCTCATTTGGTCATATTTTGCTTCCAAAGAGACAGAATTTCTTGTATTTTTAATGTAGTTTTTCAAGCTTCCTCAACTTTTTTGGCTCTCATTCTTGGCAAGTTTGAGGTTCTTATTTTCAGTTCAATCAAGTCCTGTGCCTGATCAGTTTCTGATGGATATTTTTGTTTGTTAAGCCACACAGTGACCAAAGAATTAGTCAACAATAAAAAAAAACATCTAACTAAAGGCACGAGCCAGTGAGAAACAGGTGCAGATGTTGACAGATGTTCAGACCTGTATTAGTAACTTGGAACAGATGAGGGGGGAAATGAGGTTGCTGCTGAAGTTGTTACATAAACAACTAATATTTTAAATTGTATCTTTAGGCACTTTCCCAGTAAAATAAATGTTCCCATTACTTTAAATGAATGTATATAATTTTATTTGGTTTAATATGAAGAAGTGAAGGGTGGCTTAATACTTTTGCATAATAATGTATATCTTATTTAAATACAAATACATTTGTGCTCTGAGTAATCTAATATGAATCTAGCATTATGCATCTTGTAGAAGACCTTTTACACGAGACTGTAAAAAAGAACACATTAACACAAACATGTATATTTAGGTACATCCAGAATGATACATGATACATTTTGCTGTATACTGTATATTTTAGTATGGATGAGAATGTTGTGTAGTTTTCAGAAGCATGGTGTACTGAAAAATGATTTGGAAAGCACTGATCTTGCATTTGGCAAAAATGATATAGATGTTTGAGTATCGTTTAATAACTTAGCGTTTCCAGCCATAAGCACTTGACATTCTAAATAAAACATCTGCTGTATGGTTTTGAATGATGTAGATGTAGATATGCACATTCAAACATTTGAATCATTTTGTTTAGAAAGCAAAACCTGGTGCGGAGGTAAAGTAGCAGAAATCCTAACTCCCAGTGGCTTGGGTTGTATGATTGATGCGAGGTGGATTTATTCCAGCAGGTAGGCCTTGGAGTATTTGCTCGTTTGGGGCCTGGGTGTATTTGGTAACATTTGGCAAATGGAGGACTAGAGAACACATTTTGAGGAAGGATTGATTCGTGGCACAGAGCGGAAGTTTTTCGATGAGTGTTGGACTCTGGATGTACACCCCTACTGTTCTCCAGACACTGGCGTCTGACATTCAGCTGCAGACAGGTTTGCACAGCGATTCCTGATTCTGTTTGTATAATCATAAAAAATAAAAATAAAACAGTAATACGCAGAATAGTCAGAATAGCAAAGAATATCTTTTGATGGCGGTACATTCACATGCACCACACAGATGCAACATCATATAACATAAGATGAACAGTAAATTTGCTTGTACTTTTGCATGGGCAGTAAATGGATTTGTATTTGTATTCACTTGTAATCCACTGGTAGTACACGTTCAGAATTAAAGCTACCTAACTGTACAGTACTTGTTGCTGAGGTCATACCATCAACAGTGTACCAAACGTTTCACCTTTACAAATCAGATACATAGTCATACTTTTACATTAGACTCTGAAAGCTAATTACAGGTCTCGGATGCACATGTTCCTGGGTAAAACATTTACTAAAGGTATAACACCTTTACAAGATCTTTGACAGTACCCCTGCAGTGACAGGGAAAAGTACAGAATGGTGCCTTTATTTTTGAAACTCGTACAGTGCATACACATAAAAGCCTGCTGTTGCTAAAGTGCAGCTCCGGGCTTGTAATTGCTAAAGAGGGTGAGAAACCATAGAAAGAAAAATACAGAAAAAACTGGAGAGAGCCTTCCGGTCACTTTTCTTTTATCACGCTTATTCCAGCTGAGTATTGTTGCCAGGACAGCGGTCTGTGACTACTGAATGGAGTGTATCTGTGAGGGGAACACACTTGCTATATCTACTCTAGGTCTCCGTTGTGATGAAACTGCTTATGAATGACTTAAAGGAAATAAAATTTGCTTTGTGATCACTTACAATTACAAAAATTAAACTGTCTTTGTGTGATGTAAATCTAATAAGCGCATTTTGAGCCCGTCCAAAAATAAAATATCAATAAAAATCAGTGGGCCCTTAATTTCAGATCTATTGGTTTAAGCTATCGCTGGGACCCTGTATTATTGCGTTCTTCTCCTTCTTACTATTATGATTGAAATATATATTTTTAGTGTTTCATCCATATATTAATATGTCTTACCCTTGCTGTTCTGTAACCGCAAATAATACGCTGCATTATGCCACCCTTTCATCTCCTCCATCTATTTTCTTAGTTTCTAATCTCCTGGACAGATAGGAGCTTTGCCACGACTGGCTCCTTTACACCCATTGGAACCAATTGTTGGAGAAGGGCTGTCTTGGACGGCCCTGGCGGAGCATGGTGGGCCTCATTAGTTAAATCCCCACTGAGGGTGAAAATGTAAAGTGGGAGGGAGAGTAAGACATTTCTGCCTTCTCTCTGTCTTTATTAGGGATCTCTCCATTTTCTCCACTCTCTCCCCTCCTCTCTTTCTTGCAGTTTTCTGCATGCATCAGCAATAGCCGAGAGGCCAAGCCACAGCCGCAGTGCTGTGCTGAAGCTGCCCCTTCCACCCTGAGAGCGAAGCACTGTGGGAGTTTCATAAGGTGAACTCTGACTAATCAACTCAAAAGAGCAGCTTTCGTCTTTGGGCTCGCACCAGATGGAAGTCGAAACTCCCCGTTAAAAATCTCTTCCCCTAAAATCGAGAACCTCTTGTTGTGTGTACCACTATCTGCTTTCGCGCCAGCAGCTTTGACCCCCACCTATAATGGAGGCTAGGGGAAAGAGGGAGTGGTTCGGGGGCGAGGCTGTACATAGCTGCATATCCATTATGCCAACCAAAAGAGAGCGCGCCATTTGACCTTTCCCTTCGGTAAGTGGGCTAAAGCTCTTGTTTTGTTGGTAATGACGAAGTGGGAAAAGGGAAGGTAACGGAGGCAAGCAGGTCCCCACTTAACCAGAATTTATCTTTTTGGCACTTAAAGGAGGGGTGTGGAGCACCATTATCTATGGGCTCCCCCCTGAACAAGCAAACAGCCCATTCATTATTAACTCAGGATTAAGGTAGCGCATTAATCCTGCCTGACAGTGAGCCTACTTGTTAAAGCAGCCCAGCTCTCCAACCACAGCAGATGGCTTTCAGCTGTGGCCATTGCATTGTTAGAACCACAGGTTTAAACCTGCACTAGCAAACACCTCTGCAGTGAGTCTGTGGGTCGAACTTAAAACTTGATGGTCATTTGACTGCTTCAAATGAGTCTCAGGTCTGCCACCCCCCCCCCCCCCCTCCCCCTGGATTGGACGAGGTTGCATCAGCTGAACAAGCGATCCACCGAGACGCGAACGTGCCTTATTTCTGGAGGCCGCTCAAAGCGAAAGGTGCTGGGACCCAGACGAGAGGGAGGGATTCATGACGGTTTTGAGGAATGTGCTGTGCTCCGGAGTCACTCCGTACGGGGCTGCTGCACCTGCTCTCTGCATGGCCTGCTGTGGCCACTTAGTGCTCAACTCCAGGCAAACCATAGACTGCTCACATGACCCCTCTGCTTTCAGCTTTCCATCACTCCCTCCTTGTCATTTCCTTCTCATAGGTCTCTCATTCTTTGCATGTTGCTCCTGCTCCCCTCTTTTTAAGACCCTGTTTTTCATATCGAACTGTTAAATCAAATCTAGTCGCACAAAGAGTTTTTGAAAGCACAGTACTAGATCACCATCCACATGAATGAGTGAATGTAAGTCAGTAACGAATCGTGTGAAATGCATTCGGGATAACGTTAAGAGCATAATTATTGATACGAGGAAGATAGAATGTGTGGAAGAATCTATCATCACGGGGAAAAGTACTCTAGAAAGGACAAAGATTCATATGAGTTGACTGATAATGAGGTGCTTAAGCTTATATTTGAATACAAAGTGTTTGCCTAGGTCTTATGAAAAATCTCTGTTCTCAGTACAGTTTGTACTGCTGGAGTGGTGGATTTAGGAGCAGTACAGCATGTGTCACATTCTGGCGCTTCATCGTGCGGGTGCAGGAATAAAACAGCGAAAAAGCGAGTTACAAACAAGATCTCATAAATATGTCTTTAGTACGTATGGACATGAGGTGAAATGCAGAGACAGACAGTATTTTTACTATGTCTTTCAAAAATGTCTGTATATGTCTGGACAGAGCGGAAGTCTTCGTTCTTATTTCCATCCCGTTCTTTCATCTTGCTTCTAACTTCATTCCTATTTCTCTTTGTCTGTCTCTCCATTCACATTGCGTAATAAGTCCTGATGATTGTTGAGCCAGCTGCTGGGGAGCATGTCCTGACATGAACTGAGCTGCTAAACTGACTCACCCTGAGAGAGAGAGAGAGAGAGAGAGAGAGAGAGGTAGTCTGAGAGATGTTTAGAGAGCGTGGGAGGGAGGGAGGGAGGGAGGGAGGGCGAGTCTGAGAGACACACCAGTGTGGTTCGTTGCCTCTGGCCAGGCCATTTCCTTTTTCCTCTATAACAAACTTGAACAAATCCCACCGCTGCCGACCACTGCTGGGTGAGCGCGTGCGATTATTCAAGTCAGAAAACATTACGTTAACATTCCTTTCTTTCTACATGCATTTGTGTTTCGACCAGGCTGAATGACATTTCCACCCTTTTTTCCTAACTCAAAAAGAATCAGTTACAATCTTCTATATTCTAATACTTGGATGGATGAAGTTATGGAGAGCACACCTTCTATATTGGCTGTAACCATATGTCTCTACTGCAGGCTTCACTGATCAGATCTATAAAAGCAAATGATGATCCTAATGACTTATTCGGGGACACAACCTGTAGTACTCTATTTTTTAGAACATCTACAAATTTCATGTGAGCGGTTCGTCCCAGCTCTTCTACAGTTGGCTACAGTCCTGTAAACGGCAGGGCAAAGCAGGCAGGATGGTGGATTGGTACCAGATGCCTACTGATACCTAAGACCACCACCATCGTGCAAATTCCATGCATGTTTGTTCACTGCTCTGTCTAATGATATCTAGATTGATTGTATGTGTTTCTTAAACAGATCCACATTCTCTGCATTGGCGATCTTTAGGGAAACTACTGATATAATACTGTAGTTATTGATATACAGTAATTTCGAGACTTATGAACATTCAACTTTCACTGATACAAACGGACCTCGGATTACAAATATTCGTAGATGCGAACAAATCGCACGAATAGCTCATATGTGTTGTTATGAAAAGTAGACACATATTTTCAGTATGTAAGTGAATGTATAAAATGTCCTTAGTCCAGTATATTGTATATGTGTCTATGTTTCAATGAATCAGTTTGGGAGCACAATGATAGACAATGGCTGCCCTGTAAATCTGTCCCAATGGTAAATAATTCACATTTTACAACAAATCGGCACTTTGATTGTGCAGATTGACAGAACACAGTTATGAGAGTTATGAAATATACCTTTATTTCTCTATATAATCCCTTGCTAAACTAATATACAGTACTCATCCAGTGTTTCACTAGTGCTTATACCCATTAAGGTAAAACATTTCTGATCCGTCTGATCAGGCTGCCTGCATTACATGTGAAATATAGTACCGGCCTCCCAGGAACTCCCTTAATGGACGAAATGAGGAAACGACTTGGGGCGAAGTCAGGATTTTTACGGTAGGGGTGATGATGCAAGAACTCTCACCCGAGTTGCTATAATGTGCACGTGATGTCTGCTAATGATTGTGTGCACAGTTCCCACAGATAGATGCACGTCTTCCACAAAATGCGAACAAGTTATTCATCGATTTTCAAGGATCAGGCTTTCCACTTGTGGAATTCTCAGAGGAACGGCTGCTGTGGGCTCAGAGCCACCTCGGCCGGGGTCATCGTTCACTGAAGTGCAGCCTTCTTTTAGATTTCGCAACATTCAAATGTTTTACCGCTCCCCACATCACCATACTGTGCTGTACCTGTAGATGTCGGAGAATTCAAGAGAAATTCATCACGGCTTCTGGTTTAACTTGTACACTCCAGTATTTCTGTATTTGTTTGTTCGTTTGTTTTAAATATATATTTTTTAACAATTTGATTTTTTTATTAAAATAACCAAGTGTTCCTATGTACTATAGCTCTGTTTTTATTTATTTGTATACCGTATATGCACACTGAATTGTGGATAGTTGGTTTTTATCAAACCTTGCTGACCTTGCAATCATTTTCCTTTCCGTTATGGTTCCTACGCTGCAAATATTCTTGATCCACCATTTTGCCATGGCTTCCATACAGGAGCTTCATCTTAGCTTCCCTCAGAGACCTCCATACAGGCAGTCTGCGTAGCCTGCTTCCCCATGGCACCACACCAGACATCTATATGCACTCACACTCACTTAATTATTTAGTACAAAATGAAACAATGGAATCTGCAGAGACTAAAGACGTGCTGTCATTGTACCGAGACTTATCAGTGTCTTATGCAAGGAGAGTAAGTTAATCATACACTGGCTTAGCCTTAGAGCTTTATTCAACATCTGTGCTTTACCAGCAGGTGCAGTGTGTACCGTGTTTGTACAGCATTGTCAGTTATTCTATTGGATATTGTAACTGTTTTCTGTGGCTTACATTGCAGGATAAGAGGCTTGAGAGTGAGTAGGATTAATATGGTTTTTGATCTACAGAAGGATGAGCAAAAACAAATCTTGTGAGGAAACCTCAAACATAAAAATGTGGCTTTTTATTTTTGCCTTTCTGGGCCATATCATCATTTCGTCAAGTTCAGGTTCTGTCTGTGGCTCTGTTTCTGATCCATTAAGCTATAGTTTTTTACACACCATGCATGATTTACTTGATTATCTAGTAATTCATTTCTGGATCGTATGGAATATCATATTGGATGGATGGACCTCATGTTGAGTGAATGCAAGATTTGAAATCTACTGTAAAATTTGTAGTTTATGTGTTTTTTCAGCAGTTGAATTTGAATTTGTGTTAGTGCATTAATAGCATACGGCTATACTCAAAGTTAGCAATAGTATTTGTGCTTGTATTCAGTATCGGTTTGTGAACTCAAGTCCGCGCGGATTATTGAAATCACCTGCATATTTACTTCACCTATAAGGTTGACTATGCTTTTCTGAGTAAAGGTTTAAAAGATGATTTTTGTTATTTCATTTTGATAATGATTTTAAGGGATTATTTTTTTTTATCACTTCATACCAAAAGATAAATCAAATTTGGCCCCTAGTGCAGCAGCCATTTAGACGTGGACTTCTAATTTCACACACAAACATAACTCATCTTTAAATCCAGCCCCTTAGTGCCTTCAAATATCGTATGTTCTATAAAATTTGGATTGGCTATGTGAATAGGTCCATGCACTTCCACTAGATCATCTAGGTGTTACCGATACACTGCACTGCATTAGTCCCCATTCTACATGAACAAAAAATATGCAAACTGGAAGAAACTGAACTCACCGTTGGAAACACAACAGGTTTTAAAAGGGCACCCAATTAACCAGACAGGCTTCTCTCATCACACATTAATCTAACTGATTCCCTGATCTTCTCTGTGCACTGTCAGTTGTCCAATCCTTGCCTGCTACTGCTTTTAAGTGGGCTTTGTATTTGCTTTGTAAGTGTACAAGGTCTTGAATTTTGCTGCTTTATTTTAATAACAAGTGCCATTTTGGAATTTCTTCTTCTTCTTATTATTATTATTTTTTTATTTTTTCCCCGATTTTCTCCCTAATTTAGTCGTGCCCAATTCCTCCCCATCACTAGGGGGCTCCCACATTAAGGCTACTACTACCACTCAGTCGGGAGGGCCGAAGGCTATGACGTGTTTCCTCCGAACCACGTGACGCCAGCCGACCGCATCTTTTCGAACTGCTTGCTCACGCACCGATGGGGGCGGCGTAACACATTCGGAGGACAGCGCTATCCGCTCCTTCCACTTGCGTGAGCTCACAGACGCCCCTGATTGGTTGTAGAGCCGTGATTAAGGTGGGAGCACTGAGTACCTCTCATCCCTCCCCACTGAGAGAGCTCGGCCAATCAGCTCTCTCTAGACCTTCGGCTGCGAGAGGTTACAGCATCACCCGGGAATCGACGGAAGATAGGGCGAGTACATTGTTTCATGGTAGCATCAAAACCCAGAATGTCAAGCCCAATATTGTGTGGGTTCCTCATGCGCCATTTGGGCAGCTCTGGCCCCTTATATAGACCTCTGGGGTTTGCAGAAGGATCAGAGTTGTTAGTCCAGCACATCCCATGGATGCTCAATAGGATTGAGATCTGGGGAATTTGGAGGCAGGATCAAAAAACTTGAACACGTTGCCTCCTTCGCCCCTATGCACAGTAAGCTGTGATGCTCTGAGTGTTCTGATGCCTTACTGTCGTGGCCAGCATTAACTTTTTCAAGCGATTTCTGCTACTTTGGCTCTTCTATGGGATCGGACCTGACAGGCATGGAAGAGCCTCAGGTGTGCACGATCCTGTCACCAGTTTACTGGTATATAATTGATAATCAATTCACCTGGCAGTGGTGTTGGTGTTCTGGCTGATCAGTGTATGGCAGCATGATAGGGGACAGTCTCAGCTACCTTCCCAGTAATTCTGGTGTACACCACAAAAGCACTGCAGGAGCACCAATAGGGCAAATTTGGACATGTTTACAAAAGTCAATCTGCAGTGCAATAGTAATGAGATTCAACTTTCCTTTCATTCTGTGAGTCATGCCGACTTCAATAGATACCATTATGTTAATTTCTGCAGTTTTCGATTTTCCTTTATTTAAAAAAACTAAACAAAATCAAAATAATTTTTGCAGTTTCATTGTATTTCCTCATATTTTAGCACGTAAAAGATTCTCCTCTAACTTCTGATTAAAATGTGTTTAATGGGCCTTAAGTCACTTTTAATTGTAATTTTGTATTCATTGTCCTTATTCATCATTATTGTATGTACTTTTGTTATTAGTCCAGAAGAAATTGTTTTGAAGTTTTGGCTGAAAAAAAAAATCTACAAAATCTTAACACGTTATACTCCAAATGGCAGTACACTCACAGTACACTCACAGATCAAAGCAGTTTTTTTCTTACATCCATCAGGCTTTTAGAAAATACCTTTCAAGATAAATAAACCATTTTATCAAAGTGCTTTCTCTTTTTGCAGCCCACCCCACATGTTATGCGCGCGCTCTCACACACACACACACACACACACACACACACACACACACACACACACACACACACACACACACACACACACACACAATAACCTTTGTAGTCCCGCTCTGGCTGATATGGTTGGATGTGACAGATGCCAGCTAATTCTGAACCATCTGACACACCCACAGGGGTCTAAGCATGAGCCCCAAACACACACACACACACACACACACACACACACACACACACACACACACACACACACACACACACACACACACACACACACACACAGTCTCTCAACCTGTATACACAAAGCTCATTTTTTATTTGATTGTGAAAGAACCTGCCACCAGAGCACTCCAGTCTGGCAGGGATACCAGTGGGTTGTGTGTCTTGTCATTCTCTGAATGCTGCTGTGTTTTTAACAACCAGGAAGTTCCATTAGAAGCTGGTGTGGTTTAATAAAAAAATAACTCGGCCTGGGGCTGCTGCAAAGAGGGTTGTGAGTGCCGTGCACTAACACACTGGAACACATAAATCAATAGGCACCTGTGGGAATTAGGTGTGAGGCTGGGGACATTGAGAAAAGAAGAAGGTCTCGCATGTTTTAGAGTCCATCTTTTTTTCAGTTTGAAGCAACATCGGTCCCTTAGTGGCACTGAGAGCCTGTGCTGACATGAAGAGGCATCCTGTGATATCAGTTCTGAATAACAAGATAGACTGGTGCAGTCTAGAGCTGCTAACAGCACCATCTGAGAAGTGCTTCTGTCCTGGAGGAGACCGCTCTCTTATCAGTGATCTCTCTCTCTCTCTCTCTCTCTCTCTCTCTCTCTCTCAAACACACACACACACACACACACACACACACACACACACACACACACACACACACAGATAGATTGAGAGAGAAGCTTTTCGTACCTTCCATGTGAGGGCCTTATTGATATACATAGGGGTGTTCAAGTCAAACCAGGACTTGTGATGTAATTTCTCATGCCATGAAGGTGTACAACTGAGTTATGTCCAAAGAAGCCTTCAATCATGGCTTAATGAGACTCTTAGCTGCAGTAAAACATTTAAATGGTGCGCACATTCAGTGGGTGGAACGTCTGATCTATGTAAATCAACAGTTGTAGAAGAAACATTGCTCCGCGCATTACAGGAACTCGGCTGGAAGTTAGTCTACGTCCCCATACAGCCTAAGCCATTTCCATTTGTTTGGTTCCTAGGAGGCCAGCGTTCCAGATGTGAATCAGGCCATCCTGAGAAAAATGTGGTCTGTTACTCTGCACAATCAAACGTCCTGGTTTGATTTGAATGCCTGTCGTACTTATCACCAGTTAATTTAATTAAATTCAACACCTATCTACACATACTATACTATAACATCTGTTCTTGATAAAGATTTCATTACTGCTGTGTGTTTTTTGATTTCATAATAGAGTACCGGTCCCCAGAATGTCAACGTCAGATATTCCTGTCCTTGTGGTAGATTTGCTCCCTGCAAAGATATAAACCAGACACACAAACAGAAAATTGCTTTCTTATATCTTTCTTCTTTAGTCTTGCACTCACTGTTCGATCAGTAACAAGCGAGGCCCTTTAGAAAATGATGCGCTCAAATTAAATATTAAAGATGGCAGACAATTACACCGGTAAGACTTTAAGCAAGTGCGGCGGAAAAGGATTGAAGAAGATGTGAAAAACCTCTGCGTAAAAGATAATTCCGGCATAAATTACACGGAGTATATTCTTCTGTGAGCTCTTGCGACTCGGAATGAACAAAACTGCGAAAACAAAAAGCTGTGCCGTTTCCCAAAACGATCTGTCACAGTGCAAGTCTTCCATGAACACATAAACACAGCTGAGACAGAGGTTGAGGATTAGCAATGCTGAAGGATAGGAAAAGTTCAGTCGAGGGACCGAACACGCGAATGAAATGCAATATCATATTTAGTGCGCTCGCGTAATTCGGATTAGGCGAAAGCAAACATTTAACCAGACTCGGCTGTTCTGAGGGGATGGCAGGAATGCAAATGTCATTCGGTTTTGCTTCCCCACTGGAAAGTCTGAAATCACAGCTCAAGATTGAAAAGCTCTGGGATAACGCTTTCAGCAGGAAGAAAGAGTGAGAGAGAGAGGGAGAGAGAGAGCGAGGGAGGGAGGTGACAGTGAGAACAGGGTCTGCTCTCACCAGCAAGGTTAGATAGAAGGCAATGCACAGACCTCGTCTTCTCGTTCAGCTCGTTCAGTCTCTCTGCCTGTCTCTGTCCATCCTGCGTGAGCGCATGTGTTTATGTGAGTGAGGAAGAGTGAAGGAATGTGTGTGAGTGTGTGGTTTGCATTCGTGTGTGTGTATGTGTGTGTGTATGTGTGTGTGGGCCCGCTCTACACTGTGCTGGGGGCCAAAACACTAGAGATTGCTTTGATCTGGATTCTCAGTGTCTCGTCCAATCACAGTCATGTCACCGACTCGCCCAAGGCACCGCATACTTACTCCTGCTGCTGAGCCGAGCCGCGGCTTTCCATTGTGTTGGATCCATTTTATTTTACGCCTGCACAGGAAATGGGCTCCCCTCATTTGTTTTAGGCAAAAGGCCAAGGCCCACGAGTTCATGAAGCGACAGTAACACTGTGCGCTAATATGCGCTTTTACACGCTCTCTGAGGAGCTCTTGGAGGGAAAAAAAAGACATTGTTATAATGTCCCTTCGTGTGTGTGTGTGTGTGTGTGTGTGTGTGTGTGTGTGTGTGTGTGTGTGTGTGTGTGTGTTTTGTGGTCCAATTTGTGAAACCCTTCATTGTTCTATGTTATGCCTCCTCAAATGCAGTTGGACTCAAATCGATCTGCCGTATTCAGGAACATCTCGGCGAGCGGAAAATAATTACTCTATTACTGTATATACCTGATGTCCAGTTTCACCTTTAAATGCAGAAGTTCTTTCTACCTTTTCGGCTTCATTTCATTTCCAGGATGCAATGACGGCATTATAGCACGGCGTGCGGTTCTGGGATTCCTTTCTGCCCGTCTCATAACACCACTCATCAAAACGCTGAGCATCTTTTTCGTGACTAGGTTATTGCATGAAAATGCAGGTAGCCTTATTAAGCATGCCGTCAGCAGAGTGAGTAACTGACAGTAAGACAAATTTGTTGATAACACACCCTGACACTGAGTGATGGAGGGCCAAATTGTCTATTCTCATTACCTTCTGAAATTGAAATACAGGTTTTGTCATTTCCTGGTGTCGCCATGGCAACCCGGCCCCTATCTACTCCGGCATATGTATTGCAAAGGCAGAAGTTGCTTATAGTGCTTTGGTGTGTGCGCGGCTAATAGATCATCATATGGTGTGAGCTTACTATTAAAAAAGGGACTACTCTGTTAGGGTGAATGAATTATTTGCAGTTGCAGTTCAAGTCCACTGAGGTAAAGAGAGGTTTTTGGGTTATAAGTTCATTAGAACTTTTAATTTCAAGACTAGGCCAGAAGTCCAGGTTAACCTCATGAGATCGCATATGAAATGGTGAGCCAATCAGACAAAGACCCAGTGAGATACAGGTCTGAGAGAGCTGTTCATATGGAGTTACTGATCGGATGGTCGGCGGTTCGAGCCCTTGTTTAAACAGGTTACTGCTGTTGGGCTTCATGTAATGACTAACCTCTGCGCTCTGACCCCAGCCTACTGACAAGAAGCTGGGCTACGCCAGTGTGCAGTAATCTATATGTAATGAATTAAGGCTTTTAATAACTTTCACTTTAATGTTACCCCCATGTGAGGCAAACATGCACAGAAAGAATATATTACTTAGACGTGAGATAAACAATTAGATCGGGTGTTTACATGGATAATATTTTCCTAAGGTTCACACCGTCCTTTCACTTGAATTGAAAATTCATTTTAATTGCATCAGAATGTTCTGACTTAAGTGTTTACATGATGTGTCTTTATTCCAATTTGCAGTTAATCTGATGTATTATTGCAGTTGCTCTATCACCGCCCATGTAAATGCAGGTTAAATAAAGGTTCATAAATGTCAGGTGCTAATAAACATAGAGACTAGGTCTCAGGAGGTTCACAAAAATCTCTAGTCTCCCATTGGTAGACATTAGACGAGCACTCAGACTCTGATGTTCTAAAAAAAACTAAAAAAAAAACTCAGACATTGTCAGAACTTTTGTCATTGCCCGTCTTTGATTTTTAATGCCACTTAATTAGCTGAGCAAGAGCACTCACATTATGCCGGTTAAGATTGCCATTCTCGATGCAAGACCAGAGAATAATTTTTTACAATGTACCGCAAAATCACTCCCACTGAGTGTCTCCGTCCCATCAGCAACACAGGATTCAACAAAACATCTAAATAGCCACTTTGTAAATCGGGCATAAAAATGATCTATGTTAAAAAGAAATAACTAAAAAGACCAAACAATGCACCAGGCAGGAAGAAAAGCTTTCTGTTTTTCTATACCCTATGAAAGGAAAAATAACAGCGATATCTCTGGCATGCGGATTTCAGGAAAATAAACCGGAGATCAAGCTCAACTTGTACTTTCCGAGATCGTCTGCATGGAACAATCGGTCCGAACGCCCTCTCTGCCCCCATCAGTCTGCGCCTAGTTCTGACCCAGGAAGCGGCGAAAAAGAAAGCTTTGCATCATCGCTACGCCACACTGCAGCAACAGAAGGAGTGGTGTGTAGTTGAAGACGTGCGAGCGTCTTCTGTGCAGCAGCACAAGTTGTTTTTGAAAGCAGGAGTTCTTGCATCTAATCACAATGTCTGTTCCCATGAGCTTACTGGTTACGGCTGTCTCGCTCCTCTACCTCGCTGCCAGGAGTCGCTATATTTTTAGGATGTTGTGAAGTTTCCTCCACTGCATAGGCAATGAGGCACTTGCCTATGGGGGGATGTCGGGTTTGAAGATGATGTCCTTTGGATTTGATTAATTCAGGATTGCACGAGAGAGAGCGAGCGAGAGAGAGAGCGGCTGAAAATAGAACGTCTGTAAATGACTGTATCGTTCTTGTTTTCCCTGACTTCTTCCCTTGCCTCTGTCTTGTAGCCACTTATCGGCACATTACAGTGGGAGGGTAAATAAATGAGTAAGGGCCAAGGAGCAGTGCGTCTGAATTTACTGTGTGCGTTTTCGCTCGTCTGGCTGTGTCGAACTGTGTCATTATCTACAGTACTGTATATGCGAGCACACGGAAATATTCTCTTTTCAGATCAGCGCTGTGTTCCTCTGGTCCTCTTTTTCGTTTTTCCATGCATTCTCATTGTTCTTTGTCACTTCTTCTCAGGCTGTCTTTGTCTATTCCTCACGTCCTATGTACTGTAGGTGATAGCTCTCTGATCTCTGTTGTACAGTACAGTTTGTGTACCCCCCCCCTCCCATCCAGAATCCTTGTCATACTTAAGATTAAGAACTAGAATAATAAGGAAAAGTTTGCATAAAGATTTAAAGAAAAAATTTTTTAATACGGAGTGAAAAAAAAGCTAAATATGAGCGCAGCTGTCTGTGCATTGTCACATTTCCTATAGGAGACCTTGTTATAACCCATTTTACATAATGAACAATACCGCAGACATTCTCGAGATGTGCTGAAATGGTTCAGAGGCATTGTCTGTTTCAAACTTGGTTTCCTGCGCCAGAAAGTGAATCATGAGACAGGTTCTTCATGAGATCTCTTCTCTTTTAAAATTCATTTTGACCTGACTTAACAGACGCGTGATCTGGTTTTATGTCAAAAGGGTGTTTTGATTTCATTTGTTTCATAAAAACAATAATAGGATTTACGTTTTTTTATTAAGTTGTATTTGTGTAACAAATTTACATAATTCGTCAGTAATTACATTAATGCTGAGCTGCCATAGGTTAAGGGTTTTTAACTTTTTAACTAGATTTCCAGGGATTTGTTTTTCTAATAAATAACTGTTTAAGAAACAAACTATTTCAATAAAAAAAAAACTGTGGTACGACGAAGTGTACGACAGGATGTTCAAGCAGGATGTGGTAGTAAATAGTGGTCTCAGGCCCTGTTCAAAAATTCATGACTTTATTGTCATGTGCAGTAATATAAAGTCCACATGAAAAAAAAATTCTAATAACCATAGAAGCAGGATAAGTTCCTAATGAAATACAGACTCGTGCTTGGTGAAGTTTATGATGCTTCGTGTTTTAAAGAATAATTTATGAGGTCAAGTCTGTATGAATGAAAGGATATAGCTTTACACATTTTATGACGGCAAATGAATATTATGTTCCTGTCTATTTGGGATCAATAGAAATACATTATTCATAATGAACAAGTGTGTTAGATATGAATGCAAATAGGATACAAATAGAAGGTGCCCTTTTTTTTTTTTTTTTTTTTTTTGCTGGAATGATTGTGGTTGAAGCTAAAGGTTTGCTATGGGACCGGGATTGATGATGGGATGCAACAACAACAACAACAACAACAAAAAAGTCCCATGAGAAGGAAGTCCAGCTGTTACTGATTACATTAAATGAAACTAGATTTGGAAATGCAGGGTGAGTGAAAATGAAGTAGGCGATATTTAATAACTATAGAACGTGTAGTGCATGCGTGGTTAGACCAGTGTTTTCCAAAACGTTGACACGGACCTCATGAATGGCCTCCAAGCAGTCCAGATCCCACTCTATGTGATTTTTTCTTCTTGTGGGGCTACACAAAGAAGGAGGTGTATGGAACAAAGCCTCGCACACTGGCGGACTTGGAGGCACGGATTCAGGAGGGTCTCAGCAACATCCCAGACGACTTTTAAGGAAACTGGTTGACACCACCAGTGCCTACTGTATGTTCAACTTTAAAGATTTGCTTTGATGTTCCTATGTAATAAAGTACCTGTACAATTTATTTCAATAAATTTGCATTAGAAACGTGGACTTTATTGCCAATTTTTAATGCATGGCTTATTTTAACCACCTTGTAAAAATGTAGAAATGTATTAGAAAATATTGGAACGAGGTTCAAATCAAAATGAAATGAAAACAGTTATAAACCTGAGTGATGAAACGTCTAATACAGATACAGATGCTAATATGTCAGGAGCATGAAACCGATTTTAACATTGTATTACATTGTTTTACCCCCCTATAGTAAATGCGGGTCAATATTTCCCCGTTGGTCCAGGTTTAACTAGCATCATTAAGCTGTTAACTCCAACAAAGAGCACTAGCACCTCGTTTTCTTATTACTTCATCCCATTTTTCCCCGGCTACCATTATTCCTCCACATTGGGCGGTTGTACGAGCAACACAATTAAAATTCTGATTCATTTACGGTCTTCGAGTGAGATTAATGACATGAACAGTTCTTACATCAAACCCGGAAAGATGAAAGGAAGTTAAAACAAAAGCTCATTTATTGCTACTTTCATACGCTGCTTTGATTTGATGCTAATGAGATCATGAGCGGTGTCTTCTTGCTTAAATCTATTCACATCCTCTAATTAGACCGCACAGACACGTCACAGCTAGATGATACGTCAGTATTTCAGGTGTTTTGATGACGAGAGCGACGAATGATCCGGCGCAGACGGGTGATTCGTCTCGTACTCCGTTTTAGGAGAAGACGGACACCGGCGGCTTATGGTTACAACATCAAGGAGCTAATTGAGTGGGTACATGACCTGATCGCATCTCCTGATAACTAATGAAGAATCTTTAACTTTTTGAGCGTGCCATTCAACCTCGATCAGAGCCGTTACACACCTATTTGACACGTGGCCCATTCTGCACCCTGAGGCATTATTAAAATGAGTCTGGACCATACAGAGCCTTTTTCGTGGAAAAAAAAAAGAAAAAAAGAAAAAAGTGTTTTTCTAAAGAAAGATGGTTTCCGTTCTCTCTCAGCCTGGCATAAACACAGCAGCTGCATAATTTGCATGCAGATTTATACAAATGAGCGTCATGCTTAATGCAGACTTTAGATAATAGGGGAGAAAAACGAAAGGCATTTTAAAAGAGACGATCTGAATTCTGAGACGCGCAGGAAAAGGCTGTGTATCAGATGGCATCTTGTGTACCACTGCCTTTGTTTGCATTTTGTGTGTGTCCTGGGACTCATCTGTTATAACCGCACTCTTACACTGTCTGTTCTCTCACCCATACTGTATATATTCTTCCAACTAATTGCATAGCTCATGCGATCTGCATATCAAGCACAAACGTCGGCTTCCCACCTTCCGAAGGTTCGGTATCAGAGTGGTGAGCCGATCATGAAGGGGGTAAATCACAAGCGAGCCCTGGAGACTAGTATGGCCGGTTGACAGAAACAGCCAGTGGTGCGAAAACGGCTCAATTAGAGGTGCTGTAAACTCGTTAAGGCTCACGGAGGGCCCACCGAGGGCCAGTACAGAGCTGGTGCTGGTCGCAGCAGTCAATATTGCTTCAGCACATTAAAACGCAAGGCTGATGGGTGCTCAGGAGCACGGGGATGTTGACAGGAAGTGCTCTCTTGGTGGACTTGTAAACAAAGGAGGAGCCTGATCCGTCGCTGCTGCACAGGCACAATTACACACGCTGTTTTCCTGGGGAGAGGAACAAAAGCCAACCCAGCAGCCTTGGCTCTCTCCCCTGCAGGCTAATAGCAGGGTTTCATGCTTACAGTTTTTTTTTTTTTTTTAATGCTTTGGCAACACTGTCAGAATCAAAACATGCCATCCAGTAGCCGGAGATCAAAGCCTTCTAGTGTGAAATCAGGGGCCTGCAACAAGTGCTGATGATACGGGTTCTTCTGATTGTGAAGGAAAGATGTGGAGAGAGATAGCGACTGAGAGCGAAATTGTCACGGAGCACACCTCTCAGAGAAGATAGAGAGGATGAATGCGCACAGACAGCAGGATTAGAGTGTCAGTTTGGGAAGCCTGTAGTGCAGCTTGCCCTCTATCTCTGTGTCTCTGATAATTAGACTCTGGCTTCTCAGGGCTCCCTGCTTCAGTCTTCACTTTAAGAGAATTTGTCAAATTTTCAGCCCATCAAAAGTGCAGGGCGGGCCAGCTGCAGTCAGTCATCCCCCATTAGCAGCAACCCCCCGATTAGCTTCCCACCACAACCTGCACGGCGAACGGAAAAAGACTCGCAGCGGAGAGACCATTTATACGAGACGTATCTTGTTCAGCCTCTGTCGTGCTGAGCTTCGGCGGGTCCTGCGATGCATCGGCCAATGCATAATACATCAGACGGCCCATGAGACGACCGCGAGACATTCATCACTGTCCACCTTTCAAATTAGATCTCCCAGACATGGCAATCAGTCAGTGTTCAGCACTCTGAGCTGGCAGAAGCCTCTCATATTCAGCGACGTACTCAGATGCTCGCCGCTACTCCGTAGGGGTCGGCTAAATCCCCAGACAGCCTAACACGCTCTCCCCTAAAGACTTTCTCGAGTGCTTAACTCAGCATATGACAGCGACCCAAGTCCCTATGGACGTCCAGCAGTAAGACTGTCCTTTTTCTCCTAATGCAAAGGGATCAGTCTGATGTGTAATCAGGGGCTCTCTCTGACCTACTGCCTTACACCTGGCTGCTCGTTAGCTTCTCTGCTGTCGTTGTTGTCGATGTTGTTTTTCTTCTTGTTAAAGTCTGGGTTTGAAGTATTCTGGCTGCAAGGGGCACTAATATATTTTTTTCTTGATAGACGGATGTGCTTAGAGATTGAATTTTACCTGAAGAACAAGTGCTCTATTCTTTTCATACCTTCCTCCTGTGTGTATTACATGATGGTGAAGTGGTTAGCACTGTCGCCTTGCACCTCCAGGGTCCGGAGGCCAGGCTCGATTCCCGTACCTGTGTGCATGGAGATGCATGTTCTCCCCGTGCTTGGTGGGTTTCCTCCGGGTACTCTGGTTTCCTCCTACAGTTCAAGGACATGCAAATTAGACGTTCCGAAATTCCTCGTAGTGTGTGTATGTGTATATGTGTGTGTGCCCTGTGATGGATTGGCACCCTGTCCAAGATGTACCCTGCCTCGTGCCCTAAGTCTCCTGGGATTGGCTCCAGGACCCCCACGACCCTGAATACAAGATAAAGCGGTGTAGAAGAGTGAGTGAGTGAGTGAGTTCTATACCCACAGTCACAGAATGTTGTTCTATACCATATCAAAGGACCTTAACGTATAGCCACACATGTAACGATGTTGTAATAATACACTTAAACATGCACTTTCCTGAACTTTCCTGCAAAACAAAATGCCATAAAGCATTAAGGTGAAGATTTGATGTTTTCAGAATGATCATACGATGACTGTATACAGCATTTAGCACTTGAACCCCACTGTAAAAGTCTCTCTTCCATGGTCAGATATGAGGTTGAGCATGTGATGTTATGTGAGAGGAGTTCTGTGTGAAAGAGCGAGCGTGTGTGTGTGTGTGTGTGAGAGGAGTTGTGTGTGAGAGAGCGAGCGTGTGTGTGTGTGTGTGTGAGACAAAAAGAGAGAGAGAGATACAGTAGAGAGAGATATTGGTGGAGTTGCTGTGGTACTGTATGTTACTGCCATGCTTCTTCGGCTATTACGAATAGTTAATTGCCTCTAAAATGGAAAGAGTTTTGCTCGTTGTGGTTGCTCATGTGAAGAGTGGAAGAAAAAAACACTTCCTTGGGTCCAGTGGAAAAACAGAATGTAAAGTCAGAAGAAACTGGTAGATACTGTACGGCACATTTTATTTCTCCTCGGGCAGCAATTACTTCAGCACGAGACCGGTGGTTTGAACTCAGCATGGAATAAGGGTGTTTTGGTGGGCACAGTTCACGTGGTATGTGATGTATAATTTGTGATACACTTAAACACATTAATGAATCAAAAGTATTACAAAATTAAAGATCGAAAAAAGAAAAAAAAAAACCTAAGATTTAAAACTAAATGTAAAGATGAGGCAGTAAGGAGAAGGCTGAGTGAAACGGCGGGTATCTCTTTTTCTCTCAATTTGTCTGTTTTTGCTGGATATGTTTGGTTGGCGGACTGGCGAGACAGATGAAAGGCAAACGTTTCAGCTGAGATAAATCACAATCCAGTAACCTTCTACCCTTCTGTCCTCAGGAGCAGCTGACTCTTTTCAGGGTTCTGGTCTTCGGGTCGGAACACCTGAAAGTGCAGCTTCTCTTCTGGATTCAGCATGCCGGGGTCATTACTCTGGTTCCACATTATGTAGCCCAGACCACACTTTTATACAGCTATTAACTGTAATATTGGGAAATTATCCACCCCTACGTCTTTTGCTCTACATGACTCATCAGCCACTTTATTAGGAACATGTACAACCTTTGTGTCCATATAGTTATCCAGTCAGATGCAGTGCTAGAGCAAACTTACATCAGAATGCAGGCTAATGTGATGTCATGGTAATGTTTTGGACATCTCCATGCCCAGCAGTTTCTAGATTTTATATAGAATGCTACACTTCTTGGGGTAGAAACTTCTTTTTAATGAGAGAAGTCGGAGGAGAAGGGCCGGACTGCTTTGAGCTGACAGGAAGGCTGCAGGAATTCAAATAATGTCTTAGTACCGCAATGAGAAGGAAAGTATGTCTGAAGGCACAACAGGCCAAACTTTCAGGTAGATGAGCTACAACAGCAGCAGCAGCAGAACTGGAATCCGAGCCTGAAGTGGGCATAAGATTCATTAAAACTGGGCACCGGTGATGTGATGTTTTTTTTTTTTCTTCCCATTTTGCAGTTTCTATCTGTGTATATTTATTTAGATACAAAAATCACTGCTCACTTTATCAGGGATTGCTACCATTTTTTAGGATTAAGATTCAGTTATTTGGTACCTGTACCTTACAGCACAGTGAAATTATTATAATTTTTTCTGCGGTCAGAGTGCAGGGTCAGCCAGGTAACAGCGCCCCTGGAGAAAGTAAGGTTAAGGGCCTTGCTCAAGGGCTCGATAGTGGCAGCATGGCAGTGCTGCGGCTTAAAACCCCGACCTTCCGATATATAACACAAGCTTTCCTTCCTAGATAAATAACTTTCTTGTTTGTTTTTTTTTTCTTTCTTGTTCTATGGTCAGGGCAGTTGCCTAAGCATTTCACTGCATATCGTACTGTGTATGATTGTGTATGTGACAAATAAAATTTGAATTTAAATTTGAATTTAACCGTTTCAGCCACATACAGTTTCTAGCTGAACATCTACAATACAAGTATACAAGTATATACAAGTATACCTGTAGGTGTGCCTAATAAAACGGCCAACATGTGTACTGCTTAACTACCATGTCTGTGCTGAAAATGAAATCTGATTGGTGCTGGTCCCATAGTGGTTACCTCTCACTTGTATGTAGTAGCAGTGTTGAATAAACTGATTCATGATTGTTGTACAGTATATGAATAAAATAAAAAGTACAAGGTAGCCTACAAGTTAAATGCAGCAGAAAAAGACATCGAGAAAGAAAGAGAGAGCATGCAGTATGCAAAAAATAAATAAATAAAAAATTCGGAATATTTCTCCAAGTATGCCATTTCATGTCCTGTGTGTGTGCCAGGGCCTTTAAGAGGTGGCAGTATATGTTTGAGGAATTGAGCAGCTCATTTGTGCATTATGGAAAGGAGCGAGGCTTCACGAGGGATATAGTGAGTGAGAGAGTGATCAATAGCTGACAGGTCGTGCATGCATAGTGTGCCGGGAAAGTGGGTGAACAGACTCCTCTTGGGCATGTGTGTCTCCAGACTGTAAAATCACTGACAGCAGAAACACACCTCTCTCTCTCTCGCTCTCTCTCTCTCT
Organism: Clarias macrocephalus; assembly: GCA_011419295.1. Taxonomy (NCBI): domain Eukaryota; kingdom Metazoa; phylum Chordata; class Actinopteri; order Siluriformes; family Clariidae; genus Clarias; species Clarias macrocephalus. The sequence goes on from JAAGKR010000680.1 coordinate 93,620, forward strand.
ACACACACACACACACACACACACACACACACACACACACACACACACACACACACACACACTTCATACACCTCATGAGCTTCAGTGCCACCTAATGTAGCACTGTAGGGAGAGAAGTCTGCCAGACAGACGATGTGGCCTGCAGGAGAGAGCCGCCTCTAGACAGGAGAAAGATGACAGTCAAGAGCCAGGATCAGGTTTTATTATTATTATTATTATTATTATTATTATTATTACTTCAAAAAAACTTATTCTCTGACTGATTTCCAGCTGCACCTATTCTTTTATGGCACTTCCACGTCTGCACTTTAATTGCTCGCTCACTCAAATTCTTTCTGGCGGAATAGACATAACAAGAGGTGTTAATTTTTAATCGCTTGCACTTCCACAAGAACTTTCCAGGACGCTTTGTTTTACAGTATTTGAGCATTTCAGCATATTTGTACATTTTTTAATTTTTTGGAAATTGCAAGCTCGGAAATCTCCACGGCTTACAGATATTGTGAACACACCGAATCGTCAGTGTTAAGTGGACGGACGCTGTTTTACACCCTGCTGAACTTAAACCAATAACATCTGCATTCCGTTTCGTTCTTTACACACTAGACATCCATTTGAACATTTTCTCCATCTGTATGCGCGTGGTGTGAGAGGTGCAGGAAGTGCTCGGGATTCCTGCGAGGAAATACAATTACTTACATGAGAAAGCACGAGTCTAAATGAGCTTTGCATGTAACAAATCAAACAAGTAATGGGCAGCTGCTGCACCGTGTTGGTGGCTTGTGCTTTCTGCTCAGCCAGGCAAATCAATAGTCATCATTTAATAAGAGAAAATGGACTTGATGGAGAAAATGAATTGCCCATCTCGGATGTCAAAGACGCTATTTAGAGTCGTGTTGTTATTTGCAGTAATGAGTTGGAGGCTTGGCGTGGCACAGACAGGCCAGTGAGGCGCGAACTTTGTGTCGAAGGAGGGAGGTGGGAATGTTATTTTATTTTCAATGCTTCATTTGAATTGCATCATGAGCTGTTCACAATTGATTCATAATATCGCTATTAATCAACCTCATAGTTCAGAATATTACAAACACATCAATATGTATTCGCAACTTTGAAATCGGAAGGCTTTTATGCATGAGTAACATTCCTTATATCACAAAAAGACACACTGCAGTCTGCTGGAGGAGATCTGAGGGATGCAGAGCTTTGGCTTTGCTTGAAAAAAAAAAAAAAAAACTCTTTGCTCTCTGTCTCATCCCCACATTCTCCGTGGTCTGGCCACCGTGCCTGTGGCACTATATGGACGTTAAACAGCCTTCTCACTGTGGACAAATATTTCTGCAGATATACTGTAGTGAATCGAGCGTACTTCAATATTGCATCCAGGGGTTTCAGACACACCCGGACCAATACTAAACGGCTTAATGGAGCCCCGATAAATAATCCCACGAACAAATAACAGCAATGCGCCTCTTGAGACGAGTGTAGATGGCAAGAGAAAAAATGTGAGGGGGCATAAGACTGTATACTCTACGTACACTAAACTGTACATTGTGTGTTGCTGATGCTCCATTAAATCAGGGTCCTGGGAACGGACAGTTTATAGAGAGATCGTGGCGTGGTTGATGTTACCGTGTTGCTTTGTGTTAGGTTGAAAATAATAATAATGCAACATGGTTGTGTCCTATACTATGGGGGGACTCCGAGAAACATGTCTCAGGATCTTTTTTCATGTAAATTATCTTCCATTAGAAAATAGACAAACATTCCTGTATAAGGAAGGGTTATGCATTTTAATGGAATTTCGCTCAACAAGGAGCGTCACACTGGGTTCTGTGATGTCATTTCTCATGAATGAAGGAATCAAACAGATTAGACATTTGCAGAAGACTTAAAGCCACAGTACGGTAATGAGACATTCAGAGAGTGGAACGCCTGATCCCGAAAAATGACACATAACTTCATATCGCCAGCATCTACACACAATTGTACACACAATCATTCACGAGCACCACTTTTTATGATCATTATTGTTTTTTATTATTGCCGCATCCCCCGTACAGTCCAGACCTCGTTCCAATCCATTTCCACATGTCTAGTCCATGAATGGAGTTCCTGGGAGGCCAGCGTTTCAGACCTGAAGCAGGGAGTCTGATCATGGCTTCGGAATACTAAGAAAGCTTTCCACATATCAAAGCACTTGGGATAAGTGCATTAGTGTAGCAGGGGATTATATAGAGAAATAAAGGGAGTTTTTACTCTCATAACTTTGTTCTTTTATTCTGCATAATCAAAAGTCCTGGTTTGACTCGAACATCCCTCATATACAGTATAGTCAGCACACCCTAAACTCGCTTTAAATTGCTGTAAAGCCATTTGTAAAATCGTTATCATAAAATGGCATTCTTCTAAACAATATTACGTAGTTTTTCCATGAAATAATTCGATTAGAATGAAAAGTATGGAAACCAAATGTGTCCCCTTGAGGAGACCAACCCAGTCACTGTATTGCACTCAGAAAGTTGTTCTCAGAAAGTACTGAGCACGGAGGCCACACTTGATACTATATGTGTGTGATACATGGTTGATGTTTGAGATTGTGTGTGTGTGCGTGTGTGCATGCGTGTGTGCGTGTGTGGTGTGTGTGTGTGTTGGTACTCGTTTCTACACAACCCCAGCAGATCTTTCTTTCAGATCTTTGATTTACTGGGAAGCGATCTTGAACAGGATGTCCTGAACCTGAACCGATAGGTCCTATGATGTCTTAACTCTACACACCCTCTTATCTCGAGCATTCCTTTAAGACATTGCGGGGACTTTTAGATAACACTACACTTTGTATCGTTTCTGTCTTCATTTCCCTTTTTTCTCTGAGCGTCTGCTGGTTGCGTTATTAGCTCTGTTTTCCCCAAGCTCAGCGGTTTATGATACGAAGACGAAGAAGTGAAACAGAACCTCGTCATTTCAGTCCTCGGTGACTATATGTGACATGTTCTACATCACAGTATTAATTAAAACTATTAAGAAGATCAAATTGAAAAGTTGGAGTTACTTTGATTTATGGCGGTTCACAATTTGGTGGCTTAAGATCTCAAGAAACTCACTGAGTTGTCAGAAAGACACGTATAATTCCCAGGTCTTGATATTTAAATATACAGTAACTTTTAATTAGGACTACACATTCTGGAAAAAAAAAAAAAGGATCCCAAATCGTAAGGTCCTTACAAAGGGAAAAAAAGTCAAAGCAACTTAGCTGTACAGTTTTTCATCATTTGTCATCAAAGTAGTAACTTTCCACGTTTTATTTCAGTCCTTAATTAGAGAGACGTATTCGGTGCTCTTATATGGCGATGTCAGCGTTCTTATTTCCAACACTTTTTAGCTTGAGATGATGTCAAGCATGTTTCGAATCAGCATTCAGCGCTGCTTGTTTATAAACTGCACTTGCAGTGCTTTTTAATGCTGAATCTGAGTTTGTTGTTTGTTCAGTGCCTTATGTAAAATTCTGCACCCTTCATCCAGAGCTCAGACAAGTGGGATAGAAAATTTTGTTGCCTGGGTATTGTTTGTCGAGCTGGCACCGAAAGCACGTGGGCTCTCTGGCTAGTAGAGGCATGCTTGGCTTGGCATGGTCCATGGGTGGACCCAAGAATTGCCTTGGAGAAATGTGTGCCAGGCAAGACACACACACACACACACACACACGCACGCACGCACGCACACACACACACACACACAGACATGCTATTACTTTTTTTACAGTCGCGACCGGGGGAGTATGAGAGTCAAAATGCCAGGCTAAGTGTTTGACTCGACTGAAATCCTTGTAGACGGCGTTAATGGAGTGCACACTCTACCCTTCACCTACCAACACTAAAACAACACCAGATGGAGCCTACTATGCGTTACACTTTTCCTACTCCCTCCTGCCTCTATCCTAACCATAATCCCAGCACTTACACTATCCATTTGAATATGCTTTTAGGAAAAAAAAAAAAAAAAAAAAAAAAAGTCAAGCATGGCTAAAGGGCCAAGTAGCGTAGGGAGAATGTGCTGAAGAAGTGGTGGGGCTCGGGAATGTAAAAATAAGAGGCCCAGCAGGAGCGGAGCACCAAGGTGACCCGAGCTGCAGCACCAGGACCGGGCTGGGCCAATCGAAGACGTGGCGATGGGGCTGCAGGAATCGTGGCTGCCAGTCTCTCAGGACTGCTTCAGGAAGATCCGCTGCCATACCTGAGGCAGCCGCTCATTTATCTGGAAAGCAGCGCTCCGAAGTGCTAACGACCAGCTCAAATTGGACTATTTTTTCCCATTTGTCAGCCAAGCAGCTGCACCGGCTCCACTGGCACATCTGCGCAAAGAGGGAACGGCATAGGGCAAAGAAAGTTTTGCGCTCATTTTTCTCATCTCAGTCTCCCTCTCCTCTCTTTCTCCCCTCGCTTCCTCTCCATCCTGTGCTCCTCGGCATATTCTTGGCATCTATCAGTCATGGAGACATGGCCTGAGCTGCCTCCAGTCTCGGAGGGAATGGTGCCTTTGGCATTTGGCAAAGTCGTTTCTTGTGACATATTCTAGGTCTCTGCACAGCGGGAGCTCCTTATTGAGAGTCGTAATCTGGTTTATGGCATAACAGTGTGATTTATTCAGGACGTATTGTAAATGTCTTTCTTAGGACAGAGGCACGTCACAGTATCCGTTAGAGTCACTTTGTTTCGACCTAACCGCCATGTGGAAGAAACGTCTGTGTGAAAATCGGGCATAAAAACCTGATCAAAATGATTAATGGTTTCTAACATTTATTTATTTAGTTATTTATGTAGTTTTACTGGTTTTGAACTGTTTTGTTTAGGAATTGGATTGGATGTGGATTTTATTTTCCCGCTGGGGTTTTTTTTTTTTTTTTCCTCTCTAAAATGTAGCTATAATATAACAGCTTTGCGTAAAATGTTTAGCTGCTGAACTTCTTTTAGTCAGCCTCGGACTAAAGGAATAAATCATGCCAGAATTGCCCAGCCAGTTGTCCAGCATTAGTCATACTTCTCCCCAGAAACTAATTCAGCTGGCCGATCGCGCTAAAACTGAACCAACTAAAATATTTACAAACCTGTTCTTCCTCAAGAAACACATAATTAATTTGGGCGCAGGCCTCTCACATTTAATTGAGTTAACCTTCTTCCCTTTCTCTCTGTATAAGCCTCATGGCCAGATGCTGGGGACAGACGCAACAGCTTTTCTTCTTTTTCGGCCATCGTCTGTTTTACCTTCGTGGAAATCTGCTTTCTGACTCGCTGCATTTATACATGTACACATTATTATATACTTGCAGTACATCATCGCTGCAGGATTCTTGCTGTTTTATTGTATACGGCTGTACTGTGTGCTGTCTCAGAGATTGCACGGCGTTGTGTGTTTATAATACTTAGAGGTATTCCAATGGTGCATTATATCAATCTGCACCATGATAGATGGCAATCAGAAAAACACGTTCAAAACAATCTGTGATACATGGAGTTCAATGGTTTATTATTAATTTTGTGGTTTACAAAAAAAAAAGATTCACATAAAAATATGAAGAAAAAAAATTATCAGTCTAATCAAATGAATTCCTGTGTTATTAAAAAAACCTTGATATCTGATATATCTCAGACGTGACCTGATTTATCACAAGATTGATATTATATTGTGTTCCCTCATGTGTATGAGTATCTGTGTTTGCTACTGTGTGTGTGTGTGTGTGTGTGTGTGTGTGTGCGCGTATGATATTAGTGTCAGCTTGCAAGTGTGCGATTTTATCCACTGTTTAATGGTTGAAGATTCATCAGGCTTGATTGGGAATAAACGGTCTGCTGTGGCCTCTCGCTGTAGCCCGGGGAAGAGAGCCCGAGTAGGAGCTATCTGGCGTAATAGTGCTGAAACTAGTGTTTGGTGCCAGAACAGAGGTATTGTCTTTGCGTATTACTGATGCAGCAGCAAATTGTCAGCGTATATTCAGCTTGTCTCAGTTTGTTTGGATGATGAAACCTTTTTGCAATCGGCCCGTGGCTGCGTTCTGCTCTTTCATGTGTCCTTTGCCGCTGTACCTTTGGATTTCTTTGAAATCACTGAACACATCTGCGCACTTAAGGTCGACTTTCATTTCCGTCCGGGTAATAGTTTGAAGCCCCCCGGTTGCTCGTTCCAAATGTGGTCGCTGTTCGACACAACAAGAAGCGATAATACAATGGGCTTTAAAAAAATGGGCTATAGTCATCAGTGAAAAAGGACACCTCACATTGTATTTAGGGCTCCAGGTGAATGAATATTTTAGTGTGTGTTTGCGTCTGTGCGTGTGTGTGTGTGTTTAGGTTTCTATAAAGTACAGATAAAGTTGATTAGGCTGCTGTCATGCAGGCGGTGTGTAAATTGTTGTGAGAGTCTGTCATCCCTCAGGACCCTCGCTGTCGACTGCGCTTGTGTTAATATTCATCACAGTGATGCGAATCTATTGCTTTGGCAGAAAAATGGAGGAGGTAAGTACATTTCTTTTAAAAATGATTCCGTATCATTTTTGAAAGAAGTAATATTCATGCACGCAGACTTGGGTAAAGACGGAGTTTCTTTATTACTTTTTGTACAAAATGTCAACTTTTGCACATCCCTTCTCATCATGCCCTAATCTTCACTTTTGTCATTAATTCATAAAACACAATAGTCCCATCCATGATCAGGCGTCGAGACAACGATAATTGCCCGGGTTGGCATACGCTGTTAATTGTGGCAAGCTTTCATAATTGATACGTCCCTGCGAGTATGTTACACCGTCCTACGATGCAGCATCAGCACCAGCAGTTCAAAAAGATGCTGTCGGCTTGGCTTCAAGTGTCTCAGAGGACAGCAGTCCTTTTTATGTACTGACAGTTGAATGGACAGTTTCCTTCAAAGGTAACCTGTCAGAATTTCCATTTGCTAAGCAAGCAAGTGAAAATGTGTGAAGAGTCATGATCCTCTATCTTCAAGTTTTAGAGGCTGTCCCGAGAGACTATATGAGCTCTTATATATGCTACGGAAAGTCAGTGTTCTACATTATATCGCCCTTATATATATATATATATATATATATATATATATATATATATATATATATATATATATCGCCTCTTATCACCATCACACAAGTTATGGTATAGACACTTTCTCACTCATACTGTACCACTTGAACACTTTCAGTAGATATTTGAGATCTGGATGGGATGCCAGTCTATCGCATCGGATCACACACATCAGTACACTCCTACAGTGCAAGCAATTTATCTGAGCCAGAGCATCCTGGAAACCGGAAAAAAACTTACTCAGACATGTAGAGAACATGTGAAACACCACACAAACATTAATCAAGAGTTTAGGATTGAACATGTGACTGACTGATGTTTTTTCTCGACTTATTAAATTTAATTGAATTGAGTTTTTGATTTAGTATCGATTCATACTTTTTATACTTTTATCAGGAAACGTTCAAATGTTAAATTCTCTAAAATTAACAAATATACCATGGTTTTGGCAACAAAAAAACAAACGCAAACTGCTTCCATCTTCAGCATTTTGCAAGATCATCGCTTCATCTTCTTCTTTTGAGTTAATGAGCGGTTGGTGCAATACCGCCACCTATTGCACTGGAGTGTGGAGCAGAAGACTGGCAGGGAAACAGCATTATCACAGGCAAAAAAAATAAAAATAAAAAATCAACATCACACAGTATTTCAATGTGTATGCAATAAACATGTAAGAAATAGAACTGCTTTAGACCAATCAGACATTAAACATAGTTCTACAGAATGGAGAAAAACTGAATTGAATCAGAGAGTCTACCTACTGCTCTACACATAACCTCCAATGCTGAGGCGAAAAGTCCTGCATAGATTTTAGACTGATCTCATGCGAATATTACATGTCTATATAAATTGTTGTAAGAAAATATATGAATGATAACCCTAACACTAATCCTAACTTCATTCTTCCTGATAATAAATTGATGGTCACATATCATCATGACATCATGAGGTTGGTTTCATCCAAAACCGGCAGCTACTGTAGAACACCTCGAAAGTTGAGCCATGATGAGAAGGTATTTTTATCGGGAATTCCGAGTGCTGTTAAAAACTTTAAATGCAGCTGCTTACCATTGGTCCGTTTTAGCATCACAAAAGACTTGGTATTGCCGTAACTAGGCCTTATGTCCTGTCCTATACGCCACCATCATTGGCCTGGGATTTTCATTTAAATTGAGCCCCGTGAAACGTTAACAATGTGCAAGTGTGAGACCATGTTAATAGATTCATTTTAAATCCTGGCTTTGCTCTGTGCTGCCTGTGGCCAAAGATAAATGTGCTCAAGAACAAATTCAAAAATAGGAAGAGAATATTGTAAGGTGTGAGGCAATGATGCGCTGTACACTGTTGTGTGTTACTGCCCATAATTGCAATATTTGCTGTTGGCAAGTGAGTCCTAACAGGATACTGAGGTTTTAAGGAAGACATTATTAGTCCTCTTAGATTGCTAATGAATGCTTTTTTAATAAAGGTGGATGTGATCCAGTCGAGGCGGCGTGGTCGCCTTGTGCCTCCTGTGTCCGGGTTCAATTCCCGCTGCGTGCATGGAGTGGGCTTGTTCTCCCCGTGCTTGATGGGTCCAAAGACCTGCAGATTAGGCTGATTTGCGTTCCCAAATTGACTGTAGTGTGTGTGTGTGAATGAGATAGTGGTTGTGCCCTGCGATGGACTGGCACCCTGTCCCAAGTCCTGGTATAGGCTCCAGGCCCCCCGCAACGCTGTACACAGGATAAAGCGGTATAGACGGTGAGGTAGCGAGCGCAAACTCCAGTTGCTGTCAGTGTAGAGTTTCGCATTTTCTTCCCCATATCCATGTGGCTCTGCATTTTTTTAGTTTCTTTCTACCTCCCAAAAATATGATTCCTCCTAATGTGTCAGTATCTGTAGTTGAGTTTGTATTCACATATGTGTTCTTTTAACGAAAAAATAATGCATTAGTGTTTAAAGGAGATAAAAACAGAAGTTGTATATACTGTTATAAATGTTGTAAATGCCGACTTAATCTTTTTGATGAACTTTAGGAGATAAATTGTTAACAATAAACTACACTAGATTTGGACAGGCAATACTAGTGCACTTTTTTGGCAGGAAGGGGAGCCACCTGGTTGTCATTTGTATAGGTTGTAGCCAAAGGTTTTCTGAGAAATGAGCTAATGTCCCAGAGCGCATTAAATGGGCTTGTTGCTCTAAATGGGCTTGTTGCTCTAAGAAGTCGACAGCAATTCCATTTTGCTGCTTTTATGTTTGCATAGTAATAATTGTGATTATTAGCTGACACATAGTTCTTAAACTTTTGCCCGTTATGAGCTTTCTAAAGAAGCTCACAGTTATTGTTGTTATGTGATTCTCAGCGCATTGAGTGTCAATGAGAAAGGGACGAAATCAGGGATAACAATTTTAGCACTAAAAGTACAGTAAGTGTATAAATATTTTCCTTTCCTGTTTTTATTTCGTTGCTTGTTTAATTGTGTGTGCAGAAATGTAGGTTGTGATGCCTCAGAGATACTGTATGTTTGTCCCATGTTCCTGAACGGTTCCTGACTCCAGATCCACCACAACTGAAAAAATGATAGAGCTCACTCACTCATCTTCTATACCGCTTAATCCTGTGTTCAGGGTCACTAGGGGCCTGGAGCATATCCCAGGAGACTTAGAGCACAAGGCGGGGTACACTCCGGACAGGTGCACCCCAACCCATCGCGGGGCACACACATACACACATTCATTTACACACTACGGGCAATTTGGAAACGTCAATTAACCGGAGTACCCGGAGGAAACCCACCAAGCACGGGGAGAACATGCAAACTCCATGCACACAGAGACGGGAATCGAACCAGGCCGGGAATCGAACCCGGACCCTGGAGGTGCAAGGGGACAGTGCTAACCGCCACAGCACCGTGTCTCCTACATGATAGAACTCTGAAAATCGAAATCACTTCTAATAAGGTATCATTAAACACAAATTATTCTCCACGTTTCTCCAACACATTGCTTTTTATACTATCAGTAGGTATCCTGCAGGTTGGAGTGACTTTAGGTCATGGACATCACAGCCGGTATGGACTGTGTTTATCCATTTAGTCTGGACATGGATTCGTCGACTCAGACTGAGCATGTTCAGTTAAATGCAACCGATTTAGCATGCACACTCTGCCTCAGTGTGTCTTCCTGCAATTCACTGCGCATATCCGTGTGTACGTTTCTGTGTGTCTGCCCGCCCGTGTCTCTGAGCCTGTCCTCTGTTTGTTTGTTGTCAGCGAGGTGTGGTGTGACAGGCCCGGCCTCAGCTCAACATGTCACTCTGGGAGCACTGCAACAGGAAGTGACACAGTGTGAGAGATGGTGTGACATGCACAAATCAGTGCTGACGTGTGATGACAAGATGAAGGCACTCCGCGCACCTGTGTGTATGTGTGTGTGTGAGATGGTAAAAACACCAACTCCATCTTTGTGCCTCACACTCCTCTGCTTATGCCAGGGATTTTTTTTTATTTTTTATTTTTTGCACTTGCTGGGATGTTTACATCTGATCAGATTTAGACATTTCTTCTCTTTCTATTTGTTTAGTATGCCATGACATGCAATGCAAGGGTTTGGTCTAGGTCCGATATCATTTGATTTAAAGCATGATCCACAATGTAATCAGGTTTGCATTTTGGACTATTAAAAAGAAACTCGGTCCGTTATTCTTGAGGTCGCGTTCCAACATGAAACGGACAGATTTCTTTCAAATCCGCAGTCGCGAACGTGTGTTTGCGTGCACCTGTGCATATCAATGCATATTCCTGGGTGTATTGCGGTGCGTTATATGTTTGGGGATGAAACGACGGGGACGTTTCTACACCTTCCCGATGTGTTTACTACACACTCCTTTACAACAAGTGAAGCAGAAATTTAATCATACCTAATTAGCTCCCAATAGGATTAATTGGACCTGCAATCTTTATTCCTGACTTTATCTGAGATACTATACTAATGCGACTCTGATGAGGTGAGCTAGAGGAGCAATGCAGAAGCACAAACACAAAGAGACAGAGCGAAAGACAGAGAGAGAGAGAGCTTGAAGGAAGTGAACTTGAAATTAATCTGTAACGAGTTTAATTTCTGTGCTATCTTTCTCTCTCTCTCTAATTGAATGTGCGCGTGCCAATGTCAAGCAGCATTACACTTCGGCGAGGACCAGGTCAGCCTGGGACTTGATTCAGTCGTCTGATGACATGACTCCGCACTGACACCGATGTTAATGGTAATGAGAGGCACTTCAGCGCTCAGCGTACCGAGACTTTTATAGGGTGGCTGGCTCCGACTCTCGCTCTCCGAACAGGTGAGGCGCTCCTCAGAGAGAGGCCATGTTTAAAAAAGGACAGTTGTTTCGTTTGGATGGTCTCACCTGAGAACTAAAGAGGCTACTACAACCCACTGCTCCCCTCTCCGCTAACCCCCCCCCCTCAACACACACACACTACCATCTGTCCACCTTGACTTTGGGAGTCACTAACTTAACTGGGATAGCAGCTCCTCTCGCTGACATTCCAGTGTACCAGTTCATCCCTGTTTGTCCTGGATTAGGATTTGGGCCTCTGGCTTCTCCTTGATGAATTGCATGAGTGTGATGAGAGGTTAAAGCAACTATGAAACTACCAAAACAGGATATTAGGTCTCCGAGAGTTAGTTTAGCTTAGAGAGAGAGAGAGAGACCTATGAAAGACCTCCTGATGTAGACAGAAGGGCTCGCGCAGGAAATTTTTATCCGTCCCAGACTGTCATCTATTGACAATAATGTACATCCTGTTATGTTTCCATAGAGACTCGATGTTTCCTCTAACCCCATTCATAGCTAAACAGTGGGATCATAAACTAATTGTAATAGTATCACTTCGCCAGTGCGACAATTATTTTCTCTCGGCACAAAGCGTTTAGTTAACCGAGCTTGTTTCCATTCATTACGCCGGGATCACAGGCTGCGTGCGTGCTCGCTGGCTTAGGTTACAGCCTGGGATATGATCTCATAACTGTGGCTTTTAATTTGTACTGAGACACCGCGTAGACGTCTTCATGTTGGGAGCTTCTATTTTTAGCGGCCGTGACAGGCAAACAAAAGTCGTCTCTGACACGATGCCTCTTCTGTGTTTGTAATGAGAGCGCCGGAATGTAGAGGGGAAGAAAAAGTGCAAAAGGATAAACAGCAGAGAAACACCGACTTCAGGAAACCGAGGAGCAGAACTCTCGTCTTTAGGAGTTATGTCATTTGATTTTTTTCCACTCTTACAGCCACTGAGCTTTGGACACGAATCTGATCTAACTGACTCCAGCAGCACACGCCGAACCACACGCTGCTGAACTCACTTCCCCTGCTTTTCCCCGTCTACATCTCTCTCTCTCTCTCTCTCTCTCTCTCTCTCTCTCTCTCTTTCTGTCTCTCTCAGTTTAAATAACTGCTTTCTGGAAAATATTTCACCTTGCGCTGTCTCCCGAGTCACCGCGCGGTGCAGCGGCTTTATTTTGAACCGCATAATGAGAAAGCATTACACGTGGCGTCTCATGTCTGTCAACACGTGACTGTTTTAAAAGCATTAGACTTCATCACATTCCACGGGAAGCGTCACTTTGTCAACTCAGTAGCACGGATGGAATGAGTCGTCAGAAAACAAGCCCCGCGAGGGGAAGGAATAACGACGAATTGATAAACAGGGAGAATGTTCGTGCACGGTGTCACTGAAGTATGCAAGACATGCAGGTGAAGGCGGAGAATGAGATTAGCCTGTCCTGCTGGGACGTGATAAGGGGCCAAGGCCCAGGCGCGGCGTTCTCACAGTTTCATTCCTCACCAGGCCATGTGGCAGTATACAGATATTACCCAGCAAAATGTGTGTGAATGAATAAACAACAAGCAAACGAGCCTATACTGTAAGTCTCGTGTATGCTGTAGTCATTACACAAATATAAGTCACTTTACGAGAAGAGAAAAAAAATCACTTTCTATAAACCGTTCCAGGGTTCGGGTTTGATTTCAGCCTTGGGGTCTGTGTGCATAGAGTCTGCATATTCTCCATGTGCGTGGTGGGTTTCCTCCGCATACTCCGGTTTTCTCCCGCACTCCAAAGACATGCCAATCGGGTTAATCGGTGTTCCCATATTGCCCGTAGTGTGTGAATATGCATGTGAATGTTGACCTCAGGTCCCACCACGGGCAAAAAATAGGAATAAATCCAGTGGTAATCACCTACTGTAGTAAAGCCCCTAGGTTGGACTACAGAGGTTCCTAGAGGGATGGATGAATATTATGATTTTAATATTATTATGATGTTGGCGGCACAGTGGCATAATGGTTGTTAGCACTGTGGAGTTGCACTTCCAGGGTTGAGGGTTCGATACTTGCCTTGGGTTTCGCAGTGGTTGCACTCCCACAGTCCCACAGTCTAATGGCATGCAGATTAGGTTAGATGCCGTCCCCAAATCGCACGTAGTGTGAGTGTGTGTGTGTGTGTGTGTGCATGCGCACATGGGCTAGCTGAGGAACATATTGTTTTTTAAGCACAGCACTTATCAAACCAAGTGAATTTGACGGCACATTTTTTTATATTAAATTTCGAAAGTAACCATATTTAATCTTTAAATCTAGGTAAAAATGTCCCAAATGCAGCTAAAGATTGTGTGGCATTTACATTTTTGGGTTAAATCTGGGCTCCACTCTAAGGCATGGTCTCATCTCATTAAGGCTGGGTTGTGGCTGTGTCTGTGTTCTGGCAATCACATTCAGTTGAGTTCATCACCGCACTGTAATATGGACCAGATGAAGTGGGTAATGTGGGCCAGTATTAGACAGTTACTCATCTGCTATCACAGAATGTCTATGACAGCCAGGTCACAGTATTGAAGCTGAGGGCGAAAAAATTCTGATACCCGTCAGGAACTCAGTTTTATTATTTATGAAAGCATTATGGTTGAGCTTCACAGCATGGGGGTTTATCATAGGCATAAATCTATTGCTGTATATATGCACCTATGTACACACTCATTGAGTGCAATGTCTTTTTTATTTTTTCATTTTTTTTATTTGCACTTGTTGTAAACAAGATTTTTCATTCAAATCACACAAATCATACAGAACTGTGATTTGTCCCTACATGTAATTTTCAACTCCATTTTTGAATGATAGAATGTCTGAATCTACATTCATCGCGGCTGCTTACCGTTCTAATGTCTTTTTAAGCCATTTGTTAACAACAGCTCAGAAAGTGTGAATCATAGGAGTGCAACAAAACATGAAAAGGAAATTTTCCTAAAAGTATCCATTTATCAATTATATTAGATAAATCAGTTATTATCGGATAGGGCAGACAATTGGTATATATATATAGTATATCAGTCCTTCAAGTCTTTTCTAGTCAGTGTTAAATCAACATTACGGTACGTATAAGAACAATAGTTCTTGTTTTTTAGAAATTTTCCTGCTCTACACATTTTTTTGCAAATTGTGCGTAAATACATTGCAAACTTCAGCTGAAACGTCTGCAGTCCCACTGAGCTAAATGGACTTGGTATCTTCCAGTAAGCACACGGCTACTTCTGGTTAGCCGTATGGCTTGATTTAGCTCAGCGGGCCTGCAGAAGCTTCAAATGAGTCTCAGCTGACCTGTGGAATGCATTTTTGCACAGGATGAGGGTTGTGGAATTTGGCCTCAATCACTTACATTGTATTCGTGTTCTAGCTGAAAACTTTACATTCGGTATGCGGAGCAGGATTTATATGTAATTTATAATGACCAAAACCTATGATAATGCACTTATATTCACCTTAATTGTAATTTAAAAACTATTCCTTTAATCAGATGCTATTGTATTGTGTCGTGTGGTGTGTGTATTAAAACTGATTTATGACATTGTCACATATTGAATCACTGGCTTGAGAATAAAAACCATACTGTATTGTGTAGAAGATTACACTCCATATTTATAAAAAAGAAAAAAAAAGGCCTTATTATTATTACTCTTTTCCTCGAAAAAGAGACAAGTATAAGCTCCCCTGGCTCAATTATACATACAGTGATCAATCTACAGTACATCTTCAGTCTAATCTGTATCAGATATGTCTTCTGTGCATTATTTCTCTCGCCAGCTTGATTGGTCCTGCTTCATTTGTAACAGACTGCCATAAAGCTAGGACTTAAAATGAGGCACCTCACTTCCTGCTGTGTAACGAAAAATCGACCCTAAAGTTGACATTATTTCAATGTCCTATGCCTAAACCTTTTGTTTCTAGGTAACAGCGATGGTAATTGCTTCACTGAAAGGGAGTCTGCCAAACCATCGGGGTATTGCAGGTGACTGTAGTGACAATATGGGAACATAGAAATTGCAAAGACAAGAAGCCTGAGAATATGCGTGTGTGCGTGTCTGTGCGTGCGTGCGCGTATGAGGGTATGCGCTACTGTCAGTCTGAGAAAGGTCAAAAGTATCCAACAGCAAATGAGTGATGGCTGGCGTACACTTATCACTTTCATCTAGCCCAATCTGAGCCGGCCTGCCAGAACACAGCCACAGCTCAACCCTGATGAGAGATATCTCAGCCATGATACACACACTCATAGCTGGGGCACTTTCAGGTCTAAAGTATAATGCCACACAAGCATCACATCGATAGCCGCTTTTAGGCCATTTTTGTCTGAGCTCGTGAAGGCTGTGAATCCGTACAAATGTGGTGAACGGAGCTCTTGTACTGTGTACCAGTGAGTCTGCGACATGCATGGTTTCAACGCTGAATGCATAAATCAGGATATGCTTCTTTATTTCCCTCCTTTCCATCTCTCCACAAATGATTATTTTATTATTTGATGAATGCGCTCCTCCTGACGCCACAGTTCTTACACATTTCCACCTAAGATGAAAGACAAACAGTCGCAATTTATTTCTCCAGATTAAATATTGATCAGTGGTTCTATAGAGAGCGTCAGGTGTCTCTCTGATAAATGAATGGCAAGTGATGAGCATGCTGAGAGGTGTGCTGTGTGAGTATATGTGTGTGCGTCCACACACATCATTGTCTCTCTCGGGACTAAGGAATGACTTCAGGTGCACTTTTATGACAACCATAGCACATGTTTTTTTTTTTTTGTTTTTTTTTTAACAATACAACATTTTTCATTCTTTATGTTTTTATATAAAAATATGGGAGAAAGTTGATCGACATTGCACAGCACATTCAGTATAAAGCATGCATTAAGTGTGCATGCCGGTGTGCATGAGCAATGTCAATATGTTGAATTCAATCATACTCTAAAACCTTTGACTTCAGCCCTGTCCTTCACACTGCTGTGATTGTAGGTGTTTTTGTTAAATCACACGGGGAAGTGTCCTGGATGCATTGCACTATGGGATGTTTTATTTTAGAATCGAGCGCAGACAAAACACACACGCAGTTTAATGCACATAATGAGGTTTTAATATCAAAACTCCTCATAGCGGAGGTAACTATAGACTGAAGCACTGTTCGGAGGGTGTGTTTGGGGGAGGGATTGACACTTGCCTAAAACAGCCATGTGTCTTCGTTATATGAGATTCTGACCTTGAACTTAAGCTTCATTTTATTGCGGGATATCGGCTTGGAGGAAGAGAAGTATTAAGTCCCGCGCTAGTGTCTGACATTTCGGTGTAAACACAAAATGTCATGGTGAAGCGTATGTTTTGCAATAAGAGCAATATATAATACAATTGAAGTCATTTAACTTAGTGTATATTGTATGTACCAAGTTATAAATATTGTATTGTTATATTTACAGTATAAGTATAAATACAGATTGGCATTGTGGACAAAATAAATATACAACCGTAGTTTGATAGTTTTACTATCATAAAAATTTTGTAATAGGTTTAGTTATTAATGCATTATTTCTAATTTGTTGGTGTTCCTTTAGCAGATCTAATAGCAATAACTTCATATAATTACAGGGTTTTTCTCAACAAATCTTTGAACAGCTTGGAGATATCTTTCAGAAGGCCTAGGTCCACCTGGTCATGACACTTTTCCTTAAAATCAACTATAATTCTGTAATGGCAGAAAAGGAAATATTAAGGGTTCTAGCTGTTTGTCTCTGGAACAGTCCACCAATGTGGCCTTAAACATGGGTAGAACATATAGGTAAGCATAATACTGGCATCAAATTATGGTTCACACATTTTATTTATATACTGTGTGTTATTTATATACTTATATACTGTAGTGCAGTGGTACCTCGAATACGAATTTAACTCAATTTTATACGAATTTAAGTTCTAAATATTATACGAATTTACACGTTATTAAGGCAAAATTTCATATTGCGAAACGCATTTTTCCATAGGAAATAATATAAATGGAGATTACCAATATTATCATTTTCCAACACTATGATTATATTTTCGCATATAAAAACTACCAAAACATTCAGACATGTATTATGTAAATGAAGTAAAATACTAACTAAATAGTCATTAAACCTCACTTAACCTTAATTTATGATTCCTCTGGTCACCGGCTGCTTTAAAAATGAAACTGAAATTGGCTCTCTTTTCTTCATGCTGCTCTATATTATAACATGTAGTGCAGACATACGGTATAATGGGTTTTTACAAAGCTGCCGTTTTTTTTTTATATGGTGTTGTATACTTTATACTCTGTTCCCATATGATGTTTCGCCCCATTAGTTGTTTTGGTTCCATGTTTTTACTCTCGCAAGTCTTTCTCTCCAAATAACGAGGGGAATCCCCTGACGCAAGGAGCTCAGCTGACCATGTATAAAGAGAAGGCGGGAGGTCGAAGCTCCATTGTTGTTTATACGTATGAATCCTTCCGTCACAAAATTGGATTACTCGCCACTGGGACAGTATCACAGGACAGCGTTTTTTCATCATTGTGCTCCCTGATTGACTCATAAAGCCGATGAGGCCGATACATTACTCTCGCACCCCCCCACACACACTCTCACAGTATACCGGACATGGGACTATACATCAATTCACATACACACCAAATGATTTGGTATATAGTTGTAAATTGTCGGATTTTGTGCACTGCAGGGTCTGGTTTGTATAATACACCTTTGGATTTGGTATACTGTGTGGTGTTTTGTGACCGACTACTGGAAGTATGCAAAACTGGAAGTATGTGCGACCGGCTTGAGCACTCGTATGCTGACACTGCGTAAAGAAACAAACTTTTGGTTCATAAGTAAAAAATTTGCAAGCCTTGGCGTCCGTATGGCGAGTGTCCACTGTATCATCCACATTTTTTTTTCCTCTTCTGTCGTGGAGGACATGAAGGGACAGTGCTGATCTCAAGTACTACATTTTTTATGAAGAAAGTTAATGTAAATTAACCTAATTCATGAAATAAATTAAAATAAGTTTAAGGTGTGTATTCTTTACAGTTTACAACAAAGATATTGCTGTTATTTTATTAATATGGCAACTTAATATAGCAAAGTAAAAGTATGAGAAAACAGCTGATATCACATAAACCATTTCATGACCTAGCTTTGGTATCTTGTATCTGGGTCTTAAGTTCAAATTTTCTTTCCCTCTGTGATTTCTGAGATGTTTCTGGTAAATGTTGAACTTTATTTTTATCTACAAGCCTAGTATAATTTCACTGTTACTTGAATTCCACAATCAAATACTATCTACTGTATATAAATAAAAGAAAGGTTTTGTCTGTACATTGGTCAGAACTCGCTCTTTTCGTGACATCTTTACATTTCATACATTGGAGGACCCGAAACCAGTCTCTCAGAAAAGAAAAGAAATAAATCTGTCGGCCTGTCTGTATGTCTGTATATCTGTATGTCTGTCCAGCCGAGTTTTTCACAGGCTTATGTCAATTCGGCTGGACAGAACTTTATAAAACATTTTTAGTCTTTCAAAGTTAAGTCTGCGCCATAAATTAAATAAAAAATGTTGAGTAAAAGGAACATTATTAGCAGTTTTGGGTCAGATTACCTCATAGCAGCCATCACTTTTTCAGACGAACAAAGCATGGCTTACTACTAAAAAAGTACATAACTTTTGAAAACTGAACCTTGAAAGATGTATGGACAGAAAATTTTGTTTATTCTTCATGAGAGAAGCTTAAAACCAGTTTGTCTCATATGTTCCAAAACCGTGGTGCTAATTAAAGCAGTAATGTGAAAACTAAACCTGAGATAATAATATCACTGATTACGTTAAAGCTGATCAACGTATTTGTAGCTTTAACCTTTTAACTATTTTTAAAAACTCTTAACCGGGCACGACGGATGCACTAGTATAGAATGTATGGCAAGCAAACTTTGGGTTTTTGGGTGGTGGTGTCTAAATTGGATCATTTTTAAACAAAGCTTGCACCTGCAGTAATAATTCATAAACCCGAGCCTCACACCCAGGCCCACAGTAACTGCACACATCCCGGTTTCTTCTAAGTGAAGTTAGGAAAAGACTGAGTGCCTTAAGTAGCCAAGTAAGCACAATCCTCTATGTTTGGAAGTAGAAAGTACATTTCATGTCTTTTTGAGAGGAACATTCTCTACACTGTACTTTTAAGAAACAGTCAGAATGTAGTTTCCGTGAGAAGTATAAAATAAACCAGCGGTACATATGCTCCAAGAACCATGAAAGGCCCCCTCAATGGTTTTCTGTTTGTCTGTTCACATTAGGAAACTTTGGAAATGATAACTTTAATATGTGGTTTAACAAAGCACACAAACACACACACACACACACACACACACACACACACACACACACACACACACACACACACACACACACAGGTGCATACAGTACACACAGAGTAAGAAAAAAAGAGAAAGAGGGAGAGACAGGAAGGAAAACAAATTGGTGTGCGAAGGAGCCTGGAGATACAGTTACTGACATAAAACAACAAGTTATCAAATCTAATTAAATCCATGCGGCTTGAGGGAACACTAACACGTCTCACTCTGCACACCGCACGCTCCATTAAAGAGCTATCACTTTATGATAATTAGACGTCAATATACTGTACACACCGAAACCTAGCTGAATATCGGAAAATATAAAGTACCAACCTGTTAAAGGTCCTTCTTGAGGAAAATGTCTCACCGGGGTTACGGAAGCCAATGAAAACGCGTTAATGCCGAATGTAACACGAAGACAATGAGCCAAGGTTGCATGTAGAGCAGTCATATATTTTCTTCGTCTTTTTACTTCAGTGAAGTGTAAACAGTGACTGGGAGTATAACGTGCAGAACTCCAGCTTTAAGGAAAGAGTAATTGAGTATAATGAGGTGTAGCTATTAAGTAAATGTTGTGTTGTATTTATTGTGTTGCCTTTATTCTACCGGGCCCAGTTGCAGCACAGTGTGAGAACAAGAGAATGCCAGCTCTGTGGAGTGATTCACCTGACCTGTGATTGACTTTTTGTGCCTGAAAAATGAAAGGACAGTGTATGAGGAATAGTGATTCTGCATGTCTCTACATCACACTGCAGGTCGTTTGCTAATGCTGTATCGGTCCTCTTTACTGGATTTTATTTCGACGCAAGTTGATTGTTGAAATATATTATACATCATGATATTAACAAGCATCTGGAGGGTGAAGTCATCTTGAGAGTAACTTGGCTGGTTCTTCTTGCAGTTAAGCCTTAAACACAACAGTTTGTTTTTTGCTAAGCAGACATATTTTATGTGAAACTTTATCCTCAGGAATGCACCAACAGTTGTGGGAAAGTTTGTGTAATGCAAAGATTTTGAGAATTAATTAAAGCAATGCTCCCTTCATCTGTGTGCGTGTGTGTATGTGTAAACATTTCTTTTCTCTCCTCTCTCTGCTCTCCTCTGCTTTCGTCCCCTCTCCCTATCCCTGCTAATCCTCTTTTCCCCTCCCCTTCCCTCTCCCGTCCTCTCCTCTCATCCATTCTCCTCTCATACCCAATCCAGCCCTTTCCTCTTCTCCCTTCTGGTCCACTCTCCTTCCCTTTCTTTCTTTTCTTATCCTTACTTCTTTTTTTCTTCCTTTCTACCTTTTCTCTCCTCTCCTTTCTTCTCCTCTCGTCCTGTCTTCTCTCTTTCCCTCTCCATTCCTTTCCTCTTCTCCCCTCCCTTGTCCTCTCCTTTTCTCTCCTCCTCTCATTTTTTTCCTTTTCTTTCCCCATCACCTCTCTCCACTTCTCCCCTTGCACCTCATCTCCTCTCTTATCCTTAAATTTTCTTTCCTTCACTCTTATCTCCCTTCCATATCCTATCCTATCCTATCCTATCCTATCCTATCTTCTCCTTTCCCTGTCTCTCTTTTTAATTAGACATTGTTTCACCTTAGAGATTATATTTAACTTATATATTTGGAGGCGACTATTTGGTTGCAGATTATGTGTTTATACAGTACACGTGTGTGTGTTTGTGTGTCTTTTGCATACTGTGCTTGTTGGCTGTAAACTATTTTGTACATCCCATTCGAGCAGGGAGAAGGGAAAGATTACAAAAGAAATAGTGTGTGTGTGTGTGTGTGTGTGTGTGTGTGTGTGTGTGTGTGTGTGTGTGTGTGTGTGTGTGAGAGAGAGAGAGGGAGAAGAATGAGATGGAAGAGGGGTAAGCAACAATTAGCTTCTCCAGGGGAGGAATAAAAAGCACAGGAAACTAATGACTGTATTGAGTTTACCCGCTGTTATATAATTTATATATCTTGTTAAGTCATCCATCAGCTCAGCGGAGCTACAAGTGTGTGCCGCTCTGATACTGAAACTGCAAGCAGAAACAACAGGACTGTGAACAACAGCACTGCTTAAATTCTGTCATTGTTGTAGGGATTTTTTTTTTTGTCTCACTAAGCGGCTTAAATAATATTTTATATTGAATTATTATATTGTGTGCTTATATGAAATATAAACTATGAAATATTTATATAATAATTCAATATAATAGTTTATATGAAATATTTTGCATCCTATATTTATTTTCTCTTGTGCATCTAAATTTCATTGTTAATTAACTGATGCAGGAACATCAGTCAGTATTAAACCTATACAAATGCAAAGATCAAAGATATAAATTAGATACAAATGTCTTAATTTTTTGGGATAACGATACAGTGACTAGAATTTGTGGAAGCCAGGATACTTTATTGCTTCCCTGCCTTTTAGCTCAGCTTCTCACTGATGTTTATATCAAGCCATTAAAAGACTCTCGACGATACGAACGGGCACCAGCAGCATCTGACATTGCACGTACAGTATGTTTGCAGTCAGAAACTGCGCATATAGGGAGTAACACACCCTGCGTCAGTGCAGGCTAAATATGATTTTCTTGCTGTCGCATTACGACAACTGTTTTTTTTTTTTTTTACTGATATCAGCAGTATACACTCAGTCAGAGCAGCCTAATGATAAACGTCTGAATGCTGTATAATGTGTATATAGAGTACAGTGAGGTGACGCCACAACCTCAATACGCAGTGTAGAACCATACAGTATGTTTCACCCAGAGACAGTATGTACATGATACTTTACATGTACAGTATGTCTATGTTTTATACATGTATATATATATATACATTTACCCCGTATACTGTGTGTGCTAACATTAATATCAGATTAGACTTGGTATGTAAGTGAGATAGGGCTCTAAGCGAAAGCGATAACATCAGGGAATGTTTTGTAAAGCATTTTTTTTAACATTCCTGACAGACAGAACGCTGAAGTGGAACATTTGCCTGCTAATGAGGTAAGCAGGAAGCGCGTCAGCCTTTGTGTTAGCGTTGTTGCTATGACTCAGCCCGGATTAGAAAGCATCTGATGCTGTGAGTCAAGCTTTCACCATCTTCTCAGCTCCTTACGAAAACCCACCCCCTCACAATCTACATCCAACAAATAAGCAGCGCCTTCTGCCCTGTCCCATCTCATCAGCGTTACGCCGCAGATTCACTGAATTCGCTGTCATTCCGGTGACAGGCTTCTGATTAAACACCTCAGTAAAATCGCTAGGTGAAGTGATGAAGATGCATCAGTGGAAATTTGGATTGTACTTCATCCAAATGCTTGTCATTAAAAAAAAAGCACAGTGAAGGACAGCCCGTGATGATATAAGACAATATCAGCTGGCGATGGAGAAAGATATAGAGAGAAAACAAAGTACCGTTGGGACGGATGGTTTGATAAAAGCAAGGGACCATGCAGTGTACAAGTGTAAAAAAAAAAATAAATAAATAAAAAATAAAAAAGCAGGATTAGAAATGAATCAAGGACTGGTGAACATATACTGCGCATAAGATTTTTTCTCGTCATGGTCTTTCGCTCCTTTTTGTTGAATAATTTATATTTTGACTTCTTCTCTTGTCTTCAATATGAATGCGTATTCCATAGCTACACGCTGAATATGGATGCTCTTTCAAAAGTCTGTAAAGATGGAGATGAAACAAAAAAGATGGGGTTGGTCGTGTCGCATGGTGTTTATGTGTGATGTTTATCACTGGCTTCAGCAGCGAATCTACAGTATGACTGAGGTATAAAACCTCGCATGTACAAGCTCCTTAGGATTTAATACACTGTGTCGCTGCGCTGACAAGGTGAAAGGTGACGACACATCTGCTTGTTCGCTTTGCTTGTTTAGCGTTGCGTTGGCCACTCATTTACACCGAGGGTCAGATTCCAGCGTACCCTCGCTCGAGTTCCCGCACACTCTGTCTGCCAGACAGATGAACAGTGCTCTTTTTAAGTCATACCCTCTGCCTCCTCAGCTGCCTCAAACCCTCTCTCGAAAAATGTCTCGCAGTGAGGCTTTATTATTTCTTTATTTATGTATGCCACATTTTTATTCGGAATCACAATTTAATGAACTCTGTCATTACGCCCTTTAAATTTTTAATTTTCCGCTCTGCATCTGCTTCTGAAGATTGCTAGTGGAATGTCTGTCTAGGGAGGGGTCGAGAGCACTCCCGTCCTCAGACCCCCTCCTCCTCCTTCTTCCTCGTTGCCACTGAGCCGAGCCCCAAACCCAGACCGCCGCTTTCAAGCGAACCAGAAATGGGTTTCCTGGACCGCACCTGGATTTAAAAATAACTTTCACACTTGACCAAATGTACTGAACTCGCCGAGCCAAAGGCTTCAAGTCTAAAGGGAAAAGTGCAGATATGAAACCGCATTTGAGTTTTCGAGCGGGGAACATATCTTTCATGGATCCTACATTACTAAAACAACCGAGTGCAGACTTTCCAATCTGATCCTGTTACTTTAAATCCTTTTAAAGGTTTTGGGACTGGACCGTGAGCATAATTAGCTCTAACTTTGAGACTCTTTGAGTCACAGCCCTCCTCTCGTCATCGTTCAGTCAAGTCCAGCGCCGTTTCAGTACGTTTTTCCTCAGTTGCGCAGTGTGCACGCTTCAGTCCTGATAAGGTGTGAGTCCTGTCTCCTTCTGACTGACAAGCTGGCATTCACCGTGCCAGTGTCTCGCACACGATAAGAGAAAATGTCAGTTTGATTTTACAAAACGTCATTTATCTCACACCTTCCTGGCCATGACTGGTACCAACAATTCTTCTGTGCTTTGCTGAGATCAGGCTATTTCTCATAACGGGAAACGTTTGGAATTTAGGTGTACAGTAAGTGTAGACTGAGCGAGGTGAAACCATTAGCTGTAAACACAGTATATGCCATTACTACTATTACTGTACAAGCGTGAACGTGTACTGTATATCCATACTTGGCACTAAAGGGTTTGTGCTAGACAAAAATCCTACAATACTATTTGAAATTCCTTCCTTTAAGATCATTAAATTTGCAGCTTGAAATGACATTTCGAGAGCACACATTGGGTTATTTTTGGCAACCGGACTACCAGCTCAGTCATATTTAACAAATTTCTCTAAAAAAAAAAAAAGAAAAAAGATTCCTATTCCTGTGGCTATGCAGTAAACATAAGCTCTGGTATTGATCTGGTGTAAATGTAGCCTCAGGGGACGGTTCCACAGCGCTAGATCCCATTGTGGTGTGTCTGAGTCAGTGTGAGATACATTCTTATCTCAACTTGAAAGCGTATCGCTATGGAGAGCCTTGCAGATATAGGGATTCAACCAACACGAGACAAAGGTCCAACATAAGAGATGTTACACAAGATCTCTGACGCACATGAGTATGTTTGTGATGGTAACTGAGCTTCCAGATCCGCATGCCAGCTTGCTTTGCTCTGTTGGCTGCTAGCATGTGGGGGCTGCTGTAGGTTTTTTTCTTCTTCTTCTTCTTCTTCTTCTTCTTCGTCTTCTTCTTCTGAACACTGGTGAGGAGAGGTGTTGCTACGTTATTGAGAGAAACAATTCCTTCTCCAAAGATGAGTGGGCTAACAGGAACCATTAATTGGTTTAGAAGGATTTCACAGTTCAAGTTCCAGCTTAGCCTGAAGGCTGAAAAACGGTTATATTCAGATGTATTCAGCTAGCGCTTAGCACCCTCCCTCCTTGAGCAAATGATCTCAGTCAGAGAGGGTGTTTAGGTTTACTTTTAAGCCTACGGGTTTGATATGGGGGCCTGGTGATGAAGCAGAGCAGAGTTTGTACTCGCGTCATCACTTTTAATGTTGGATTCAAAGCGCAATCTGTCATATATTATTCAATGAGTTTTCTTCTTTTCTCCTGAGCACTATGCTAGCTGTACCTTTCTCCTTCGGTTTCACTCAGAGCAGCCCATATGCTAAATCAGAATCAGGTTTGTTTTCATCTTTTTTTTTTTTTGTCCTTCTGAGATGTTTTGTCTTGACTCATCACTGACTCAAAGTGACATTTATGGAGCACACTGATGAAGCAATTCTTCCTGGCTCTTTAAACCACACTCCTATACTCTCATCCAGAGCACTCGTCTGTGTGTGCATGTTTTTTTATTTTATTTTATATTATTTATTTATTTTATTTTTTTCCCGAGCCCGAAGCTGCCTCCATGATCTACAACCCAGACGGATCACAGACTGAGAGAGGATACGTCTTGAACGCGGAGCTCCCTGGCAGCCCTGTGGGAACCTACTGAGTGTGTTGTCTCTCGCTCTTAGTCAAATTTATTGCCACTCCATCTCCGATACTCCTAACAAAGGCACTCGGCCTACGATTCCCTGCTTATTTGTCAAATCGCTGCACCTGTGAGGGTTCCAGCTCAAGATAAATTTTAGGTTGGAGTGGCTGGCCAGGAATAAATCTTTTCTGCTGGGTTTTTTTTTCTTTCTCCTCCCTCTCCCTTACTTGTTTAGTAGCTGCTCTGTTTGGGGGGACGATGAAGCTGCAAAGGAGCATTTTCTCCTCATGAAACAGAACGGTGAAAGCTGTGATAAATTGCGCTCTTTGTTGACACCTTCATTGGGTTATTTATGGCTCATTAATTGAACTGAAAAAGAGAGTAGTTGGCACAGCAGGGGGGAGAGAAAAGGGATAGATCCTCGGTTTGGTTAAAACCCTCAGGCCTTAGATAGAGAAGGAGAAACCATGTGTGTGTGTGTGGGGGGGGGGGGGGTATTTCTCTACATACTCTTCCTGTTTCTGTTTGCAGAAGAAGGAGGGAATACATTCAACTTAGATGGAGGTAGAAAAGAAATGATGATGACAAGCCCAATCTGGCCCACCCATCTCCTCCTGAACCTCCTCTCTCTTTCTTTCTGCCTGCCTCTACCGAAAACCTGAAAGGCTTTTTAAAGTCTGTCAGTGTGGATTCATTTGGTTCGTGGAAGGGAATATGCTTTAATCTCATTGAGGCAGGAATATCCCACACACAGAAGCCATAGCTCTAATGGAACAAGTCAATGTGCTTATTTTTGCTTCCCTCTTTAATGACTGTGGAACATTTCCTAAAATGTCTCTGTCAAAATCAGTTTGGCATGTGCTTATTTAATTCCTGGCCAAAAAAAAAAAAAAAATCCCATCACAAGCAGATTGGAAAAAGTTGGCTCTGTCAGCACTAGTGCTCGACTATATCAGTGGAACAATGGAGGCAGCTCTTTTGATATCAGCCCGCGCTCAGGCCTCGGAGCCTTGCGAGGAGAACGGGGCACTTCAGACACCCACTGTTAATTAACAAGTGGATTAAAGATGCTCGTTTTCATGGGCTGAAGTACCTCAAAGCACTTCAAAGGGTGATTGGAGTGCAGCGTGAGGTACACTAATGAGAGGGTGCTTGAGTGCAGAAAGGCTCTATCTGCTGGGCTTGCATGTCCTTGAGCGGAGATTGTGCATGGCTAGGCTGTGCGCTTGTATCTCCACTGCTGTAGCTGTCAGTCAGCGTACTTCTCCTTCTCCTGTGTCCCTTCGCTTTTACCTCACAGGACATTCTTCTCTCCTCAGCCTCCTCCTGAGCATGTGTGTGTGTGTGTGTATGTGTATGTGTAAATGTGTGTGTAAGCCACAGCTCAGGCTATGGATCAGGTGCAGGATCTTTTCTCTCAAAGCCCCTGCATTCCATCTCATTCTCTAGGAGTCTGTGAGCCAGTCTCAGTTTCCTGGAACACACAGATAAACTGATTCCTAACCATTTTCCCTCCTCCCAAGCCAACCCATTTGGAAATGTTGTTACAGAAACACAAGTTTAAATGAAGGCCCGTACGGGCACGTATCACTTCCTGGTTTTATATAAAGGACGTTGATTTGGTGTAACACAAGCGATAGCCGTCTATATCCTAGTTACGCTGCACACATCATGAGATATGACGCGGCTCTCGGTTGACTGCAGCTGAAGTCTGTGAGCTTTGAGGCAGCTGCATCTCGACAGCTCTCATAAAGAATCCTGCTGAGAGTGTGCATTTATTTATGTGTAAAATGAGTCTGCGTGGTTTCAGCATAAGTGTTGTAAATATGTGTGCGCATATAGCATGGGGGGAGGGGGGGGCGGGAGTGTTGGTTGGGACAAAAAAGTTGAAAACTGTTTATCTGAGAAACAAATGTATTCGTTTGTGTGCATACAATATGTGCGATTGAATTGAAATTTGCACAATAAGTCGACAATATTTTCATGCGCTTTATGTATTTGTGTGTTAAATTTTCTGTGGTAAAATCTTCTGTTACTTTATCCTGACCAAATGATCTAATGCTGTTTTAGCTCTGATGTGGTGAAAGAGTCACAAATTCCCCCCAGGATACAGAATGATGGATCAAAATCCCTCAGAATTTAGCTTTGTTTTTGACCAGATTCATTAGATGAATCTTGGCTAAAGTGCCCTAAAACCATGACAGAGCCAGAGCGAGTGCCAGGACTCTGGGAAATCTGCAGGCAAGCATGGATGTGTTTTCTCACCAGCTCCTCAGACATGCTGGTGCTTTGGGAACCCAGGAAAGTTCCTGCGTCTGGTATTTGCAGTATCCTTTCATTTTTTCGGCATAGACAAGCGTGTCTCTCTGCAAACACAGTTTCAGCAAGACTAATACTCGAAGCATCAACTAACATTTGATAAGACTGTTTTTGTCCCTTAAGCTGGGCTTAGACTGTACAGTTTTTGTCCTGATTTTGATCAAACAAGGAAAAGAATGTAAAAGAATTCCTTGCCTGGGAATGGACATCGATGCTCTCAGAACGCTTATAATGCGTCATGTGCCACTCACCAGTGCAGCGTAATGTGTATGTAATGTACTGTATGCGTGTGGGTGTTTGAGTTGTGTATACTGTATTGTACATGACTGGTACAGAATGTGTCACACCGCCGTTTTAATAGCAATTTGCATTTTTTAATAGGCATTTGCATTTTAATTTGCACAGCTGATTGGTTTGTTTTGCCTAGAATTATTGCTTTGTTTGCTGAAAGCAGATGCTAGGCTTAGACCAAGCGCGTTTATCATCTAAGTTGCAGTCACTTACTGTATGCAATACGTGAAAGCACTCCTCTATCATACTTCCCCATTAACAGCGCTTAAGAGTGCTTTGTGTCTTTCATGTTCATTTGTGCTTTCTGTAGAGGGCTCTTTCATATTAATGGACATATAAAATCATTAATGCATGTCTACATGCCTCTGTTCAAGAACAGATTTCATTTGTACTCCACAATTTATGCAGTAGGAATGATAAAACACAGGATAGTGGATCAAAGCAAAACATGCGACATGCAGCGATTCTCCTGTATATTAGCCTCCATTTGTTCACGTTATATCATTTTTGAGATATTCAAATTCTGAAGCATTTCCTCACTGTGTCTCTTCCTGTTTCTTTTTTGGGTCCTGCTGATTTCCATCCTGCGTCGCTCCCTTATCAACCTACCATGAAGGTAAGCCAGTTCACTCTTTTTGTCTGAGCCCGAATTAACTCTTACAAGTGAACAATAGAAAACAATATACATGTATAGACACAACAGCTTAAATCAGCATCAATAAGCTTTCTCACTCATAGGGTTTAGGAACGATTGGACTTTTCTTTATTTTAACATGATGTTCTCTTTTTATTCATCGTGCACGTTACAAAATAGGCCTACTGTCACTGTTGGGTTCACCATCAAAGCATTGAGATCATTATCACAACATCACCACACACACAAGCATTTCTCCATCTTCATGTAGACAGAAAAGTATACATTTGTCTTGGTGTGCAACCTAGGATACAACCACAAAACACTCATCACAACATACACACCTACTGTGTCCTCCTTTCAGTGGCAGTTATTTAACTAATACAGTACAAGCAGTGAGTAACATATGCTTATCAAGATAAATGTTAGATAATATATCTTTATCAATTGTTACTACGCAACTGTATTGAGCAAACGTGGAGAGTGAAAATGAATTCAAAGTTATTACAGTTTAAGCGACCTTGTTGTGTGTTTCTAGATCCTGGTTGGTCAGAAAACATTGAGTAAAGTAGCAGCTCTGATAGTAAGGCGGCACGGTGATGTAGTGGTTAGCACTGTCGCCTTGCACCTTCAGGGTCCGGGTTTGATTCCCGGCCAGGTTCGATTCCCGTCTCTGTGTGCATAGAGTTTGCATGTTCTCCCAGTCCCTGGTGGGTTTCCTCCGGGTACTCCAGTTTCCTCCCACAGTACAAAGACATGTAGCTGAGGTTAATTGGCGTTCCCAAATTGGCTGTAGTGTGTGAATGAGTGTGTATGTGTGTGTGCCCTGCAATGGATTGGCACCCTGTCCAGGATGTACCCCGCCTCGTGCCCTAAGTCTCCTGGAATAGGCTCCAGGCCCCCCCGTGACCCTGAATACAGGATTAAGCGGTGCAGATGATGAGTGAGTGAGCAATGACAGTAGTGCTGGCTTTAAGGTCAATTCAAGATTTACAGTACTGTGCAAAAGTCTTTAGCCATACCTCATTACTTCATATAAAATTTTATTGAACTATGTAGGCTAAAATAAAGAAACGAGAATAAATTCAAAAGGCCTAAAACATTTAATGAAAAATGAAATTTAACGAAAATGAAAGCCACGAAAGTCCTTCAGGAAGTCTCTACTATCTCTCAGGACTAAATAAAAGAATACAAGAAAGTCTGGCTCTTTGAGAGCAAAATATGAAGAAATAAGACAGGGCTCCTGAGTGGTGCTAGTGTCCCCGCATGCTGTTTGAATGAATGAATCGTCTCTCCAGCAAATACACTCTCCTCTGATGGCCTTGTTCTAAACTCAGCCTGATTCAAGAGTACTGCAACCACTGTAACTGCACGGCTTGTAAGATAGAGGCGAATAGGTAAACGTGTGAATTGATATAATGTTTTGTACAAGAAGACATTTATTGGATATTTTCAGAAGGAGTCTCCAGGCGGCACGGTGGTATAGCGGTTAGCACTGTTGCCTTGCACCTCCAGGGTGCGGGTTCGATTCCCGTGTCTGTGTGCATGGAGTTTGCATGTTCTCCCTGACAGTTTTGTAACAAATGTGAAGCTGTAACTTTGTTTTCTGACACTCCGTCTTCAACATGAAGAGAGAATGAACAGAAAGACAGAGTAAGGGGAAGCAAGGCTGTATCAGAAATAACAAAGATGTTCATTATTTCCCTATAAGGGCATAAGGTCATGTTTCGATTGTGATTACTGTGGATTTGGATGTGGATATTTAAGGAATTCTAGCTATTTAAAGAGATGTGACTAAATTGTTGAGAAAGTGTGCGATATAAGCGATAGATTTTACTTCATACTGTAGATCATTTTCTCTTGTGCACTTTTTAAAACCTCGGTAGCAGGACAACAAACTTACAACTCTGAAACTTTAACAATTACAAATATCCTTCCTTTATGGTGACAGCAGAGTGATGCGAATAAATTTGTAATAATCTCGACTGCAGAAATACTCTATAAATATATTTTACTGAAACATGGGAAATAGTCTGTGCACTTCCACATGCAATATCTCTTTCTTTTTTTTTCTTTTTTTTTTTTTCAAGTTTTTGATTGGTGATAGAAAAATCTGGTTGTTCTTGAGTGACATATTTCCAGGGAAGTGCTGCACATTGTGGGTCTCAGAAGAGCACGGCTGTCACCCTGACAGCTTATTGACGGGCTCCTGAGTGGTGCTAGTGTCTGCATGCTGTTTGAATCGTCTCTGGCACTCCAGCAAATACGATCTCCTCTGATGGCCTTGCTCTAAACTCAGCCTGATGTCCCCTAGCTAAAACTGAAATGACAGCTTACAAATAAACCCATAATTATCACATCTCCAGTCACCACCACGGGCTGCATTTGCATAGGCCGTCTCATTGAAGGGAACTACTCTAATAAACCCTCGGGGGCCAGCACTCTTTATTAAATGAGGGGCAGGCCGTATCCTGAGCGACAGCATCTGCGGATGGAAATGTGAAGGCGAGAGATGGAGATACGATGCGATGCAAACTGCCATTTTACAAAAGAGTCCTGTTTCGGCGAGGAATAAAAAAAAAAGAAAAAAAAAGCGAACCGAGGGACGAGATTGCTCCTATTGTGTTTCTGTTGTGCTTTTTCGTCCGTAGAGGGAAAAAAATCATCTTCGAGTGGGTTAAAAAGGAAAAAGACTGAGGCCGAGATGGCCAAAGGGGAAAAAAAACTGAAATTGATCTTTAATTCTATCTACCGCTAAAAAACACAAAGGTCTGTTTATCCATCACAAGAGCTCAGAAGAGCAACAGTCCAGAAAAGCACGAGAGAGCAGGCACCATGCAGCACGTGCTTCGTCTGACCCCAGAAGACGTAGAGATGGAACATGCAGAAACTTCCTGCAATCATAGTTTATAAATGCAGCATAAAGACAGCACATACATATGCTCATGACAGATGTATTTTCCAAGGGAAAAAAAAAACAGTTGCATGAGCATGTGAAACAACTTACTCTACGTATCCTAGCATTCTTATATATGTGTGTAGTACTGTATGTTTGCACATGTGTATAGGTCTGTTTTTTTTTTTTTTTTTGCACACAGGCTGCTTTGCACTTCTGGGTAATTCCCCCAGGACACTCTCTCTCCCTCCCTCCCTGCGTGTCTCTGGGTCCCTCCCACAAAAGGTGCCATGAAAGCTTCCCTCTTTGGGTCTCTTCTTTAATTAGCTTGACTTTGTTGCATGGCTGCCATGAGAAATTCAGATGGGGTGGAGTGATAGCTGACATCTTTCTCTCTCTCTCTCTCTCTCTCTCTCTCTCTCCTGTCTCTCTCTCTGTCTCGCTGTCTCTCTCGCTGCTTCCTGCTCTGTCGCTCTACAGCTCTGCCTTTCGCTCATTTCCCCCGTCTGATTCATCTCATCTTCATTTCCCCAGATCCTGTTTTTAAATTTTTATTTAGGGTGTCATTTATTTAATAAGGGATTATTTATTTAGTGCATCAAATCATTCCGAAATGAATATTTATATATTTGTGGGGGCTTTAAATATTTACACGGTCTCTCTCCTTCCTCTGGTGCCAAGCCCCCGTAATGAATGTTGTTGTTGGATACGCAGAGAAATAACAAGACCGGTTTCAAAGTAAATAATCCTTTGCATATATTTGAACTTAATTGCTTTGAATGCATTACGCGAGACGCGGCTCTGATCTAAATGTAATTGAAAGTATAATGTGTGGGCCTGTTTGGCACCGCCGCTGTTATAGCATATGTACCATGAATTCAAACGAAGATAAATTATTCACACGGTAGTTGGCGTGGTAGGAAGTAGGTGCTGCCATCATGCTTCGACTCTTCCTGATTCCTCCTTTGCCGAAATCCAAGAATGCTCATGCACTTTCAGTGAGTGCCCCCTTGTTTTACATAGCCCTAATTGCGTGATTACGGATTACGTGCATGCTATAGCTAACCTGGCGGTCATTATTTTTAATTTTTAAATTTTTTTATTCCTGGACCGAACTGCCATAACCACACTCCAGGAGTAAGCAAAACCACTGGTCCAGCCGCGCAGACATAACTCCACCTGCGTGTATCAGTGCCCTCCGTAGCTAAAGGCTTATTAGTGTTAGCTGCAGGCTGTAGCAAGAAATGCAGCGCCAACCAGCGTGACTGTTCGCTCTGGGTTTACATTCGCCACCAGAACCTACGCTTCCTAATGAGGAGCTCCTAGCAGGAGTGTAGGGCCAACAGCGGAGCCCTGATTTGTTCTGCATGCTAAATATGGCCTGTAATTTTTATTCCTCTGAGTAGCTTATTAAAAGTGAAAGGAAGATGAAATCCCCCAATGGCCAGACCATTCCTTTTCCTCTTGTTTATTTGAGGGTCCTCGTTTTTTTTTTTTTTTTTTTCCTTTTCTTTCTTTTCTTTTTTTTTCTCTTTTTTTTCCTCCCCTCTCTTAATATTAAGGTTATGGTAACCTTAGCGGGTGATTGATGCAGCGAGTGACTGCTGGTAATAATAGCCATGATGGATCCCCACCTGAACCCTGGAGATGTAATCTAGCAGGACGGGGAAGATAAAGTAGTGAGCTTTTGAAAGATACACACATAGCTGCAAAACCCCATCCAGCAGCGCTGTTTATCATGGGCCAGATAACACTGCGATGCCCAAACATATGACAGCGCTCCCTGTCTTTAATGTATCAGCTCTTAATTCAGATGCAATCTTTTATTGTTTTCTTTGTCAAGATGAAGAATGACTTTTTTTCTTCATAGGGAAATATTGTACTTGGAGTATTTATTGTATGTTCATTTACATTTACCTGCATGTTTATTTTAATAATAATGAGGAGGAGGAAGACAGGAAGAAGAAGAACAAATCGGATATGAATATTCTACTTCGACTATATATTATTACTGATATTTTACTTTTATTTAAGATAATGTCATAAATACATAAATAATGTTATAAATGCAATTTCAGGGTCAAGGGTATGATTCCCACCTCATGTCTGTGTGCATGGAGTTTGCATGTTCTCCCCGTGCTTGGTGGGTTTCCTCCGGGTACTCAGGTTTCCTCCGGCAGTCCACAGACATGCAGGTTAGGTTAACTGGCGTTCCCAGATTGTCCGTAGTGTGTGAATGAGGGTGTGAGTGTGTGTGCATGTGCGCTCTGCAGTGGACTGGCACCCTGTCCAGGGTGTACCATGCATAATGCCTAAAGTTTATTGGGTAGACTCCAGGCCCCAGCGACAAACTATAAGCGGTATAGAAGATGAATGAATGAATAAATTTAACCATAAAAAATCCTTATATGTTTTTTTTATTTTTTAACAAATATTTTTACAATAGCATTTGTTACTGGCTTTTTATCTGCCTAACATTGTTATGCAGATTTCCGAGGAAGGTTTAAAATGTTGATTAAAAAAATAATAATAATAAAAATAAAAATTCCTTTTTTTTTTTTTTAGATATATTTACCAGGCTGATTTAAGCTTGTGGTAGAGTGGGCAGAAGTGTGCCACTGATAACTATAATAATGTATACAATACACACACACAGAGCGAGAGAGAGAGAGAGAGAGAGAGCTATGGCTTTTCCCTCATGCTCTACAAATGTATAGCAAGGTGCCACAGTCATTACTCCATTAGCAGGTAATTAATGATGCTCATTTGTGTAACTTTTATTAAGCCCTTTGAAAGATTGTTTGTGTTCAGATGAAATGAAATGCATCCCAGAAGCCATTTATTGTGGCGGGCCGAGATTAAAAGAGCATTGGCGCACTTTGAAAAATGTTATTTTATCGAGGGCGATTTTTCACCGTAGCCTCTGGGGCACCGCTGACAGGGAAACACTGCAGTCCTCCTTCATGTTGTACTTCTTTTTTTAGTCCTGGTACCCAGGGAGTAGCCTAAGTGTGATTGATTCATCCCATGACCAGTAAAAGGTGTCAGGCAGGTGAGAATGGATGCGCACCAGTATTGACAGGAAGAAATGGCCGCCTTGTTGTCCGGCTCACTCACGCAAGATGGAGAAGAGCGGCGGAGGGCTTGATGAGCGGCACGTCCTTTACTGTAGCCCGGATAAAGACGGCAAGGTTGGGCTCGTGGATGTTCTTTGTGTAACCTTTATACTTTTTTTTTTTTTTTAATGAGTGATGCTTATTGTGTGATATTACAGTGTATGATTTATAGATAATATGGTGTGGCTCCGTCTACACCATTGATCTACTGCATGTAGTCCTTTTTCTCACCGGGTCTGTTTGGCTCATGCTATTTTCCTCTTTCTCTTTAATTTCATTTACCCTGTGCCTGCTATAATCCAGCCTTTATGATTTCCTGTGTGATATTATCATTTCCCCTCACCGATGTGAATGGGAGTGAATAGGCTGCTTCTCTGATTTTCCTCAAGAGAGGATCATATTGGCTCTTTTCTTCTTTGTAGCCATGCACTAAAGCACAAGGGAGAATTTTTAATGGGCTTTCTGACGTGATACAGAGTGGGAGAAACCAGAGGGGACTGGGTAGAAGGAATCAAAAGTAGTTTGTGAACAGACATGGAGGCAGATCTCCTAGTGACAATACTCCTCATTATACACACACTTATTTCCTGACGCACGAGCAGACAGAAACAGGCAAGACACATTCAAAAAAAAAAAAAAAAAACACACACACACACACACACACACACAAAAAAACAGATTTATATTAAGCTCTGACTTGCTTATGAAATATTTTATAAATGATGAAAAATTTATTCCACACACATTGACACGGCAGCACAACATTATGCCTTTATCTGGTTAGAACCCAAACTGTTGGTTGCCCACGTCTTCCTTTTTAATCAGCGAGTGTTTGGGATAGCCTGCAGCAGGGACCCCGATAAAAGGATTAGCTGAGCCTCGACTAGTTAAACCACGCTTAGAGTGTGCCAAGAAGCTCAAAATATGAGCGCGAGATGGATTTAACTATCGCTCATTATGGGTATGAAAAGAGAGTGCACAAGTTTTCGTGTATCATGACTGATTTTCGTGTTCGCCGTCTCATTATCATGAACTGATGGGTTTTTATGCTTGTATGAAAAGCAAAACAGGCGATGTAAATTGAGGTATTATTACTTGGAATTTATTTATTATTATTATTGTTATTATTATTATTATTATTATTATTACACTGGTTATTATAGATGATCCTTTATGTAATGCTTTAAATGCAAGACGAATACTAAAACAAAAAATCTTATTAGTTTGCTTTACAGCTTGATTAGTGGTAATGAACATTTTTGCACTTTTGTAGTAGTTTCATTTCCTGTTCGTTAGGAGCAACACATTACAAAGTTCTGTTTAAATGACTTTAGATCCCCTGCTAGGTTCACAGATCTTTCCTTCTGCCACAATCGGACACGTTTTCAAAATATTGGAGCAGACGAGTCAAATGTGTTTCATGCTCCTACACTGTAAAATGATTTTATTAAGAACGAATAGTGAAGCACGCGGAGCCCCGACTCTTTTCTGGCCAGCAGACCAGCAGTCTGGATCTGGATAGCGCAGTCTTTATTTTTTTTGAGAGGAATCACCTCTTTTGTCATCACTGCTGGCATTAGCCTGAGATTTGCATATATTTCTAAAGGAAAGCATTAAAGTAATACAAAAAAAATGACTAATGCACTATTGAAAGACCCCCTTTCAAGATTAAAAGGAGCTCTATTAGAAATGTATGACTGCTCATGTAGTTTTTATTTTATTTTCTGTCACTGCTCTCCTTCCCTTTGTAAAAGCTTTTGATTATCCTCCGCGAAAGAGAAAAGCGCAAAGACACGGAGTCGCGGATGCCTTTTGTGTACGCTGCTTAGAAGTCTGCTGTTTCCTTTTTCCCACATTAGCTCCTTCATCGCTGTGATAATATTTGTGTGCGTGTTTGCATCTTTGTTTCATGATGATAGCGGTCGGAGTTTCCATTTCACTCAATTCGAAATGTTCATATCGTATCATTCGCCTCCGTATTAACCTATTATTAGTTTTTAAGTTGGTGCGTTCACAGACTGTCGGTGCTTGGGAGTCTTGCTTTGTTAAACAAAGAGGGAAAGTTGTGTAAGTGTGTTGCATCATGTTGTTTTTACATAGAGCACATGTGCCCGTGGAGCAGGCAGAGCACAGCATCAGACATCATTCTTCCTCTCAAAATCACACCATAACCAGTTCAGACCACGACACACAACACACACACACAACACACACACACACACACACACACACACACACACACACACACACACAGACACACACACACACCTGGAGTGGAGCATGCAGAGGCGCACTCCTCCAGGACCGTGCCCACAATGCTTATCACTCTGACCTGAATTCTGGGACAGCGGACAATTTCTCAAGCAGCTGGGGATCAATCAAAACCCACTCCGAATGTGCCCACCTGCCAATTTTACATTAGGATGCCACGCTGTTCAAAATAGGGCGTTTTTCACTTGTGTTTTTGATTACTGCTCCGGCGTAGTTGTACTCCTTACGGGGCCCCAGGAGCCAAATGAAACCATCCTTCCATCCCCAAGTGCTATCTCCTCTCCACAGGACTGGCTAATCTGTACCGGGGAGGTGGATGTGGACATGAGGGGGACAGGCTGGAACATGTGCCTTCACATCTGGCAGGGGCTGCTTGGCGCACGAGTAGCAGGGCTGTAAATCATATATACGCACCGTGTAGTGTTCAGTGGCATGGTGTAGATTTGCTTTGGTTAGAAGTTATTAATATGTGGTCATGTTGAATGTGTGTGTGTATGAGCCCAGTCTACATGGCTACTCTTGTTGCTGATCTGAGTTCGGCACAGCAGTGATCCGTGCCTTTTTTTTTTCCTTCTTCTTCCTCCTCCTCTTCTTCCTCATCCCCTTATTGCTGAGGACTAATCCAGAGTTCCTCCTTTCCCAGCAGGTGTCAGTGTAATATTATCAGGCACTTGCACGCACACACACACACACACACACACACACACACACACACACACACACACACACACCACTTGATAAAACAGAAAAAAAACACTCGTTTTAAAAGCACACATGCGTGCACGCTTCTGTTTTAAGAGTATATAGTTATTTCGATTGTAGACTGTAACTATGGGCTTGAGGGTCAGGGATTAACAGGTGCTGAAAGAGTTGCATGAGTGTGTTTGGAAAGCAGGTGTGGTGGTGCTGGTGTGATCAGTTGTGCTGGCACCTGCACCTTGCTCCTTATGGTTGTACAGGATGTACTGTAAATGCATTTTAAAAATATATTATTATTATTATTATTATTATTATTATTATTATTATTATTATTATTATTATTATTATTATTATTTATTATAAATCATAATTTTATTAATACAAGGAGATTGAATATCATTTCATATTTATAATTTATTTGTGGAGTGTTCAAAAATTTTTTTCCAGATTATAAACTACAGCTAACTTTGATTGTGAGGTAATTTTGATTATTCAGCAGAGAGTCATGAATGTAACACAAGGCCAAAAACAACGACAAAAGAAATCAGCCTTTTTAACTGTATGCATCCATAGACCTTTAAATAATTATATAAAATCTATGGATCTATGTGTTCAAAATGATATGTAGGAAAAAAATTGTGTGTATACAAAATGTACTGTATGTGTGCAAAAATAGTGCCACAAATGGATTGGTATTGTTAATATTTATGTATTATTTTACATTATTCATAGACCTATTTTGTTTGTATTGTAAATGTCCAGTTGATGAAATTAATATGTGTGAGAATTAAAGTTTTATATTATATGATCTTGAGTAAAATAAAAATATTGAAGTCTTAGCTTGGTATGTAAACATACTGTATAATGCATGTGTGTGGTGTAGTCTAGCCCAGTAACTATAGGACTATAAGCAGGTAAAGTTAAAAAGGTCTAAGATCTAAGACAGTTATTGGGAATTTTTATTTTTTTAAATTATTTTATTTTTTTGCAGTTGATAGACACTGCATTTTATGACTGGAGATGCGATGTGAACGTTTTCAAAAAGAAAAGGAAAAAAACTTTCATAACTACCAAGATCCTCGTAGCCAGCCATGAAGGAAATCCGACCACATTGTCCATCATGTTGCGTGAATGTTATTCCGATGTTCTTTTTAGATCTTTTTTTTTTTAGATTCATGTTTGTGTATCATTGGCATTATGAACTTTTTCATCTCTCTTTTAAGAAACCTTCAGAAGAGAGAAAAGGGCAGATAGACGATAGGGGATTTACCCCAAGTAATTTATCATTAAAGTGATGGGGTTTCATTTCCTTCATGTTTTAGCATTTTCAAAATCTCAGACCTTTAGAAGTCCACAAACCTTACTTTCAGGATCAAAACTGTGACTTTAAGAGACTTTAAGCTTTGCCACACTGTTGCTTTGTCTTTAGGACCGAACTAGAATAATCTAGATTAGCCTGGATAATTAAATCGTCCAGACCGATTAATTCTGTCAGGTGAGGGAGCAATAGGGCCACATAAATAATCTAAGCATGTCATGTGATACTGGGTCATAAAAAATGGGCATCTTTCCAAACGTGGCGCTCAACTCGTTCTAATTGGCCTCATTGTTGATGAAAAATTTAATGGCCAGCCGGGCTATTAATGCTGACGGTTATGGATGGGATGCCATTGTACTTAATACAGCCTTTCACTTGTCCCTTTTATTTCCTGCACACTGTTCTGTCTGCCTGTGATGTATGCGCTGGTGGAGGGAAATCGCAGACACACAATGGAGTTTCAGCCTACTGGCCGAGGGCCAGCTTCGAGTGTGTCAGGACGTTAGCGTAATTGCTGGTGTTTTTTTGTGCCGGCGCTGCCCTGTTGCACTGATCTGAATGTTGGCGTGATTTTAAGGCATTATTTTCGGGTTTTCTGCAAGCGGTGTTGGGCCTCTGTGTCTAGATTGTTAAGGTGAGTGTTCAGGTCAATGAGGCTGCAGCAGTGCCATGTCTGGGGTTCTGTAGCCCCTCTGCAGTGGTCCGCTCTTCCGGAAGGAGACTTGGAGATAGAGAGAGCAGCAGAAACGAGTCCGCCTGAAGGTCTGAAGGCCCTCATGCATAAATAAACGCAACTTCCTACTTCTGCCTGAGGCAGACGTTGACTCTTGAAGACAAGCTCTGATAGCAGAGTAAACAGACAAAAAAAAAAATTTTTTTTAAGCATATATGTACTATTCATATGTAACAATATTCCTGTCACAATAGAATGATTTACAACTTCGACTGTTGAACCTGGGAACCTGCTTTTTCCTTCTCTATTGGCCACAACAGCATTGGCTGATAATACAGGAAATGCATGAATGTAAGGAGTTTGCGTTCCTTGGCCTGGACTTTTTAAACTCTTAAAGTAGTCTCTATGAAGGATTTGGCAGCCCTCTAGTAGAAAAACTGCAGGAGCTTAATACTCTAATAGAGACATGCCTCAGTATTGATCACATAACTTGTGTGTTGTCACTGGAAATCCTGTTTTTATTTTTGATTATTTTTATTACTATTATTATTAGTAACCAGACAGCAAAAATTGTGCTAATTGCTCTTATAAAATTCTAAAGGGAATACGATCTCACCCGTTGCTATGGGAACAGAGGTAGGATGAAGATGTTACTGCATATGGTCGTTGCCAAGACTCGCTGACTTACTCGTGTGTGTGCGTGTGTGTTTGCGCAAATGAATATGGGAAAGTGATCATGCTGTACTGGTACAGGTGGTGTACATGAACTATTATTGCATCCATATCTACACATGTATTTATTTATTTTTTTCTTACTCATTCTAATTTGTTTAGTGATAACTCAACCATGTTTGCCAAAGTTATTTCATCATTCTAATGTACTGATAACTCCATGTCTTTAATTGAGTTTTTTAATCTGCTGATCTCTTGGTAACACATTAGTCGACTTGATTACGAGCGATAATACAAGTACTGGCTTTATTCTGAGACCGGGATGGATTTGCCAATAAGTGAGACAATGATACGCATGCCTTCTCAAGAGTCATGGAGCAGGTGAGCTTTCTGCCTGCCTTTCTGCAGCTTGAGAGGAACCTAATTGGATTGAGAAGGAGGCGTGTTACAGGGTCCTCCACATGAAAGCCTGTCTGTTAGACTACAGCGGCTGTGTCTACACCCCAGACACGGCTGATAGCGCGCAGACTCCTTTCCTTATCCTCTCAGCACGCCCATTCTAATTGGCTGTCTGATTTATTTTGCGTTCTCCGCAATTGCGGTGGATCGTTTCCGAAAGGCTAACATTTTACGTCTCGGTCTGAGAGGAAGACTTTGTAGAAACGGTTCACGTCATGACTCAGTTTGGGTTCTACATCGAGGTTTAGTGTATGACTGATGATCTGGGATCGGGGTGTTTTATTTAAAAAATGTATTTCATTTGTATTCAGTACATACCGTATGACAGGAAACACACGGTCGGACATCACTGTGTAAGCTATAGGAGCCATTAAGATCAGCTTTCAGGTCTCGTCTGCAGCTCTTTCAGAGACATGTGGGTAGGATGAGATGGATTTCCTTCGACAATGGGAATAACACTGTCTATTTATTTCACAGGCCAAAAGGAAACATCCACCGCATACACACACACACACACAACAAAAACATGTCCAGGCATGTTAACTCGCCTAGGCAATACTCCGCATGAGCAGCCGACGCACTAGAAGAATGCACTTATTAAGCGCAGCACCTGCAGGCAGGAGCATTCAGCCCACGCTAACCAAAAGACAAACTAGGCGAGAGAGAGGCCGAATGGGCTGCATAGTGAACTCCCATGTGCTGCTCTTATTCATCTGAAACAAATGTCAACTGGACACATGCCGTGAGGGACAATAAAGGATTTTTGCCTATTCAACCTCATTACAGAGGTCTGTTACCATTTAATATACCCTGAAGAATGAGGTAATTGATAGCATCAGATCATTTAAATATGTTATTTCTTATCAGTCCGGCACACAAAGACACCTAAGCGATGCATACTGTACAGTTCCATGTTATTCAATTTATTAACATCCTCAATTTTTTTAAAGCAAGAATAATTTGTTTTAAATTGATATACAACAATCAATATTTAGTATGAAGTCCTTTATTCTAATTAATCCATGTCTGCTTGGTTGCTGGCTGAAGATCAGGTAGAAATTTGACACAGAAGTTCAAACTTCACTTGTGAGTTCGCTAGTTTTGGCCATTTTTGTGCAGAGGTGGATACCCCTGCTTCAGACAGTAAAAGTCCTGCCACATGTTTGTTCCCTTCATTAACTGAATCTTTTAATTAGCTGATTCTATGGAATAAAATCACTGTCAACAATAATCGTGCGTAAAAAACAAAACAAAACAAAAAAAAAAAGATTTGATTTAATGCTGTGTTTTGTCCGAGTTGCATTCCAAAATCTATGGCCATGACAGTTTACAGATGCGATATTTTGTGTGTTTGTTACAGTACAACTCTGAAATATATGACTCTGACCGTTTAAAGACACAAAACTCGTTTTTACAATTGTGAAATTAC
This sequence comes from Clarias macrocephalus, assembly GCA_011419295.1. NCBI lineage: Eukaryota > Metazoa > Chordata > Actinopteri > Siluriformes > Clariidae > Clarias > Clarias macrocephalus. Next base: position 136,464 of record JAAGKR010000680.1, read on the forward strand.
GCCCACGAATGTAGCGTGTCATCAAGGCCACATGCACAGGCATTACTATCCGAGGGAAGGGGAATCGATTCGGCGCAGACGCCCTGCCCACCTTTTTATACTCCTAAAATCTTGCCTGCTATAGTATAGAACATCTCTGTAATTTTACTTCTCCTAAACATGTCCGAATCTGTGAAAAAAAAAAAAAAAAAAAAACAGTGATGAGAGAGCGCTCGGCTGCTAAACTGCCATTTTGGTGCGGGTGGTTTAAAACGGTGGGCGGGACACATGCGCCAAATCGACTCGACGGGAGAACCGGCAATACTTTTGGCCACCACTGTACATTAGCCTAGCATACATTTAATTCAACTTAGTCACTTTTTTGTCATAAATGAATTGGAAGTTAAAAAACAAAGAGTACATGTCATTTTCTCTGTTTGAATACATCAATGCTATACACAGCGCAGGGATTTCCAACCGTTTGTTTAATGAAAAGCAGACCACAACCCACAACCTTTTTTTTTTTTTTTTTTAAGAAATAGTGTGTGAACTGTGGAGGAGAATGAAGAGAGGCAGGGTTGGTGTCATAGGGGCATTTTGTGGTTCACACATACTGACTGTAGTAAAATCTGTATTTTTTTTTTAACACTTGCGATGACACGTTGTACGGCACACTGTAACATGGCTGTAGCACTGTTCTGCTACTGTATATGTGTAGTGCAGCACATTTCTCTATCTGTTTCTAAATCCAGGACCTTACACAAACCCAAAGAAAAGAAAAAAAAAGATGACAGTTCCTTAACCCCAGCCACATCGACCGAGTTCATAACTTGGTCTGAACCAGATGTTGTGAGAATGTTGCTGTCTAGAGTGACTTTAGCCAAACAATTATGCCTTACTGTTTATTGGGGCCCGAAAACAATAGCCATTTAATAACCTTTTATTATCTTAATTATTGATTTTGTTTTATTACAAAATGCTGCCAGAATTTATACTATTGCAATCTGAACGCGTGTGCACATGCATAAAATTATGTAAAAGTATTCTGGCCAGGCCAAAAGCTTGTTTGTCTAATTCATAATATTAAATATCTGTTTGGGCTTCCCAGAGCAAAGCATGTAACACACTGCCATGTCCCGATACAAAATGACCCACGACCCACTGTCGGATAACCTTTGTGAAATATTCGAGTCTGCCAGCGTGACACTGTGCACTGTGAATTCGAGACGAAGTAGAAAAGATTTGTTTTGTCTTAGTTCTGGGACTAGACTTCATGATCCTGAATTTGTTACGAGCAAACCTGCAACTGATCTCAGGTCAGTTTTTAACCACAAGTGAGCAGAACTGATAACACCGCCATTATAGCGAGGGGGAGATAGAGAACCTGGGCGCGTTGTTCTTCCATTTGTTTTATAGAGCTGGAGATCTTATCATTTCCACTCAATGTGTCTCAATTTTTGTACTACTGAGGAATTTGTTCCTCCGTGCATTGGGTGTTGTACACAATAAATATTATTGTGGACAGTCTTATTGGTGCTCAGTCCCTCCTGGATTATTACATTTGATTCCTTATTATGTAAACTCACTGAAATAATAACATGTTGTAAGACATCAGACTTTAATCTTTGCTGCCAGTATCAGTTGTGAGCTTATAGTATGGGAGGGAAGAAAAAAAAAAAAAACACAACCTTTAAGACTGAATGACGTGTTCGGTTCTCCTTGGAGTCTTTTACACTGTACAAAATGAGCTAATTATGTGCTCATGGATTAACGGCATATGGAGGAACAGCCTTACAGGTGCTGGCGCTCCATCATAGAATCGTTACCCAGAGATTGATCATCATTCTGAGCGGGGGTATGAAAATGCAACCCATGCATCCATGTAGCAAAAAATAGACTTTAATAAATATATTTTGGATGGAGAATGAAAAGAAAGAAGAAAAAAAAGCCAGCAAGTAGACTGATTGCAAACAGATGCTAGTACACCTGTAGCACTTCTCATTTGTCCGTGCAGATTTGTTCGCTGGTTGACTTAGAGGGTGTAAATGCAGCGGTGTAACGACGTGCCGAAATAGACCCTGCGGTTTGGAATCAGCCGAGGGAAAAACCTGCACGTCTCTTTAATGGTGAAACATGAGTCCTGTGTTGCAACACGCAGATTGGTACAGGAGCAAATGTGGATGTTAATGTCAAGATACTTTTTTTGGGGGGGGGGACTGATATCGAACCTAATATCGTGAGCAGACCAAAAAAATTTAAAGTACAGATGTTTCTGGAAATTCAGTTCAGGTTAAGTGTTAAATGGTTCAGAGTGACTGGATAGGTAGAATGGAAAATGGCTGATGAATTGTAGGAGGCGTCAATGGCTTGTCGTAAGATAGTTGATCTGTGTATTACCAGTTGCACTCCTGCGAAGAAATGATGGACGAAAAGAAAGAGAGAGAGAGAGAGACTAATGGACTGAATCCAGCCAGTGCATTTTCTTGCCCAAAGTGCCAGTGCTTGGTCTAAATAGATGGCCAATTTGTAAAATCGTCTGCCTGAACATAAGCATCTTGGGCCACTTTAATTGGTCAATTTCCCACTTGTATCGAGTGCCCAGATTGATTTATTGCTGTTTTTACGAGGCTGTGGGGACCGGTGGGAACAGCTGTGCCAGGCGACAGACGCACACGCGATGTAGTGAAAACAATACGCTACACGTGGAGCATCGGACAGCAGTGTAGGGAAGAGAGGAGAGGACAAGGGGAGGAAGGAGGGAGTGGAAAGAAGTGGAGAATAGAGCGGAAACTAAAGCGTAAGAGGAGGGCAGACAGCTGGCAACGGCGGCGTCTGGTGTTTGGCAGCTCTGGAGAAGGAGGATTTTCTTTCCCCCAGCAAACAGTGCATTGTGAGCTGAACCCCAGCCCTGATGGAGCTGACACTCTGACGGAGCATGCTTGATTGCTATATTGTCACAATCGCACAAGTCTGTCACTGATTGCACGGGGAAAAGAGGGGAGAAAAAAGTTCAGTGTGTTGGCTGTGCGCCGTGTCGAGTGCTACGTCTATCAGAGCTTGATGGATCGCTATCAAATGTGACATCACCCATTTACCAGTGCTCCTCATGAATAATCAGTTTATATTCTAAATATAGCGCAATGCCACGAAGAAAAAAAGGAGATAATGTGCTATCAGGGATGATTCGAAGGCTGACAGAATCCCAAGAGCATCGTACATCTTGTGGTGTAGATTGTAAATCCTGGTATTAATAACAAAACTCATCGACACCGACGTCATGAAAAATAGCGCGAACCGAAAGCCTCAGGCATAAACACCGCACACTTTTTGTCATAAGGTTTAGCATTAAGTGGTTTTGTTTTGATGTTATCTCTTGCTCATGACACCTTTTTATCCGTGACAGATCTCGCACATGCATGGTCATGACAGCCACTGTAAAATTACCTTCTTAACCACATACAGATGCCTGGAGTTTTTTTTTTTTTCTTTTTCTTTTTCTACTCGATTTCTGGCTCTTGTGGACGATTGGCACTATTTTGTGAAGGACAAGTCGCTTCTAACAGGTATCACCGGCATCTTATACGACTAAGGACCATACACCTTGAGCTAAAAGTAATTATTCATGCTGTTTTATCTCGTCAAGTCTACAGACGACTGTGGATTATCCAGAGCTTGCACCAGGAGAGTTATTCGCTGCTTTATGGAAGCTTTATTCAGTAGAACTGTTTTGTAGCTCGAGGAGGTTCTGTAGGAGAAGGCTGAGTGTGCCCTGTTGGTGAGGCAGTTCTTGGAAAATATTTAGCGCTGAAGATTATGGACGCTACTTTTCTGCAGGCGTTTCTCCTGACGTGCAGGCAAGAGAGAAAGAACGATCTGTTTTGCACAGTTCACAAGATATGGCCCAGGATTAAGATGAAAGGAATTTTAGATTTCAGCCTGTCTCTCTTTTTTGGCACTCACTTTTGTCCTCTTCCCACTAACACACACACACACACACACACACACTGATTACATCTTCCTTTTACGTAGATCTTCATATTGTAACCAATTAATATTTCGAAACATCTATGAGTAACGTCTTACATTACACTATATTACATCCACGCTAATGGCAAACTGCCAAGTGTTTCTTCAGCAACTTTGTCAGCGCCGCATGTCCCTGTCCTCGAATCTATTGTAACTGATTGCTTTATCTGAGCTGGGAGAATAATTTCGCCGTAATAAGTGTAACCGGCTCTCACTCCTATGGGGAAGGCCGGCTAAAGAATGGTGCATTATGTAACATGTGGCCTGCTCTGACTGTCCACAGACTCCAGTAAAGCTTTAATTAGAGGACAGGAAGCATACCCTGCGTCTCTACATCTGTCTTGCTGCCTTTAGACAAAAAAATAAAAAATAAAAAATCTGCTGAAGACTCTTCTTCCATTTTCAAATAGACTCTCCCTCTATCCCAGTCTCGATGAAAACATTTCCTTGAGTCGAACAGAAGAAGTGTAAAATAAAACAGAGGGCTAAGGTCAGCTGAAGTATGATGTAACACTGGATTGAGGAAATAAAACCCTGCTGCTCTAAGAGCGCTGTTGCAACACCGTCAGGGGTAGACAAACCAAAAAGCAGTCCAAGATTTGAGATGTCCAGAACTAGAAGGATAAGAAATGACATATAATGTAATACCTCAGAGCATTCTGGTTTGCTAATGCACGCTTTACAGACTAAGGAAAGTAACAATGTTATAATATGATTTGCTGTATGGTCAGGGGTTGCTCAATGGACTATTAATTAGAAAGTTCAAACCCCAGGACCACAGAGTTGCCGCTGTTACGCCCTTGAGCAACACCCCTGACCCTCAACTGCTCAGATGGCGTCTGCCAAATGCCAGAATGTAAATGTTAAAAAAAAATGACCACATAAACATTGATTATTAAGCAGTAAACTGTTGACAGGATCGTCGGCACCCTGGGCTCATCCATGCCTGTGGGGAGCAAAGGCCAGCCCTGTCCGGTCCAATCCCACAGAAAAGCCAATCAACTTGCTGAGAAAAGTCAGTGCTGGCCACGATACAAAAACACCAGAACACCCAGTGGATCACAGCTCGTCCCGCATGTGGCGCAGCAGGCAGGAACCTAAAACTTCTGGCCTGGACTCCAGATTTCCCACATCCCAATCCGACCAAGCACCTGCGGGCTACAGTGGACAAACAAGGCCGAACCATGGAAACCCGACCCCGCAACCCGCAGCACCCAAAGGAGCTGCCGATAACGTCCCGGTGCCTGGCAGCACAGCACCCCGCTGGGAGGTCTTGTGGAGTCATGCCTAGCTGCCCAGCCAACACAAGGAGAACCTGTACAATATTGCGCTTATTTTTGCAAAACAATGTTTCAGCTACACTACTGATTTGACTGTGATTGAGTGTGTGTGTGTGTGTGTGTGTGTGTGTGTGTGTGTGTTGTACTTTCCTGCATGATGACAAACTGCTAGGCCTTACTTCAAAGTTTTTCCTCTCCTTACTGTTGTAACATATGGTGCCAACTGCAGGCTTTCTCTCAGGTACAATATTTATAATGCTCATTGAAAGCACCTGATCAGTTTGTTACAGTACTTCATACTGTTTTCTCTGTTCACACAAGCTACTGTAAGTGTCAGCAATGCTCTGAATATGCACTGTGTGTGCACACAGTTCAGTGTAAATATGTCAAATAATTTTACAATTATTCCTAGTATTTGTTCCTCTATCTTAGGATGCTGGTGTTAGAGCACAGGGGCCATGATACAGCTCCCCTGAAGCAGACGGGGTAACGGCCTTGCTGAAGGGCCCAACAAGGGCAGCTTGGTGGTGCTGGGGTTTGAACCCCTGACCTTTTAATCAGTACCCCAGAGCCGTAACTGTTACAGCAGGCACTGTCCCTGTGGGGCACTCTTACTTAGCTTATCACATGGGAAAAGATGGCTAGCCGAGCTGCAGAGGGCAAATCTGTCTTTTTTTCTTTTCTTGTGAGAGTGCGAGACAGTCACACAAGCTGTCATTCCAGGCTTCCCTTCATCCCGTCTTGTCTTTTTCTCTTCCCCGCTCTTCCGCAGCACTCCTCATACACACTGGCAAATTAAAGATAAATGTTGTTAATTGCATGGGAGGGGGGTAAACTGAGTGTTATGTAGTTATTAAAAGGCAAATGTGATTAAGGTGTAAAGTATTTTGATTTGTGAAGTGCTCAGTGTGAAAGGCTATAATGCAGAAATTTCAACCAAGCATGAAATGCCATACATTTGTATTTACTCATCACTATTCTGTTGAACAAGATAAAAATACAAGCAGGCTTCAAAAAAATACTCTGATATTGAATCATAATTATACTAGAGTGATTAAGTGGGGATTTTTTAAAAAACAAAACTTCCTGCTTGTTTTGTCATAACCAAATACCTTCTAAGCGATGTCTTTGCTTTCACACACGACCATTATGGTAATGAGGGTTTATGAAATGTATGTATTGGCACATTATGACACTATGTGGCACATTTCGGTGATATCGCTTACGCGTTTTGTTATGAAACGCTGCTAAAGAATGCCACACCATACCATTTGTTTTGAGAAAGTAAATAAATTGCTATTCTACTTACTATTGCTTATAAATGTTTGATGCTATGATATAAAAGCGTATATACTTAAAGTACTTCTGTCTATTTTCCTCCCTAAACTGTCTGCCTCTCTTTGAACCTTAAAGATTATTGATTTTCTTTAGAAACAAATCAAAGTAGAATCCGTAAAAAAGAACTAAACATAGGTGAAATAGAAATGAAATGAGTAATAAACACGTATACCAAAAGTTTTATTATTATTATTTTATCCAATGGAATTTTACTCACTCACTCACTCACTCATCAATACCGCTTAAGCCTGTATCCCAGGAGACTTAGGACCCAAGGCGGGGTACACCCTGGACAGGGTGCCAATCCATTGCAGGGCACACACACATACAGTACACACACATCACACACCATCACACACTATGGCCAATTTGGGAACGCCAATTAACCTAATCTGCAGGTCTTTGGACTGTGGGAGGAAACCGGAGTACCCGGAGGAAGCATGGGGAGAACATGCAAACACCATGCACACAGGGACAGAATCGAACCTGGCCGGGAATCGAACCCGGACCCTGGAGGTGCATGGCGGCAGTGCTAACCACTACACCACCATGCCTCCAGAATGGTTTAACCTGTTTTCCCTGATGACCGAAACAGTTTACTGTAATTTCCCGCTTACTTGCCCTTGTTTTCAGAGTTTTCAAGGAAGAAATGTTGTTGTAGCATCTAAACAACTTATTTTACAAAAACTCAAATTTCAAAATAATGCTACAGCATCTAGGGAATACAGTATATTGAGATTTTCATGAATGAGCTCCAACGATTGTGACCTCTGTTGAACATTTAATGCTACACGGTGAGACAGACTGTAACAATCCTGCACTCTTTAAATCCAGCAGAGCTTTCCATTGAAACCTACCATAATACATAACTTATGAATTCAGGCATTGCCTCTTTTTAAACTGTTGTTCATGCAACATCATTTGCTATTCAGAGAAGATACGACTCTCGCATATGATTTTGTGCTAATATAGCCAGAGAGCACCTATGTACTGTAACTATTCGCACAGGGCAATTGATGTCAGACATTGGAGTACCTTCATACAGTTGTTAGACTTAAGTTCTATACATACAGTACTCCATTCCATTCAGATGGAAAGGTTGGTCAGCCTGAAACGCTGAAACGCTAGCCTCCCAGAAACACCTTTAATCGCCCGAACATGTGGAAATAGCTTGGATCCAGGTCAGGACTGTAAAGGGGGTTATCTATTACTTTTCAAGGACAAGGGCTGAATGTTTTAAATTATATATATATTTTTTAGCAATCAGTTTTATGCCTTTATTCACTAGAAATTAATAATTGAAATACTATTGTCCAGTATTGTCCAGGATTTTGGTATGCTTTTAAAACTAGAGGAAATGGAATTATTAATCCATACTGAAAAGGCATATTTCTTTCACTGACTATTTGGATAGGAGATACACTCACAAATCATTTTGCTAGGAACACCTGTACGATGACTTATTCATGCAATTATGTCATCAGCCAGTCTTGTGGTAGCACTGCAATGCAAAAATCATGTATATAAGGCCCTTCGGTAAAGATCGGGAATAAAATGCGATCTCAGTGATTTTGACCATGGAGCGATTACTGTTGCCAGACGAGGTGGCTTGAGTATTTTTATTCCGCTGTGAGGTTTTCACACACAGCAGTCTCTAGAGTTTACTCAGAATTGGGCAATAAAGAAAAAAAAAAACATCCAGTCTGCAGCAGTTGTGTAGACTAAAATGCCTTGTTGATGACAGAGATCAATGGAGAATGTTCAGACTGGTTTGTGCTGACAGAACGTTTACAGTAACTCAGATAAGCCATCTCTACCAATTGTGGTGATCAGGAAAGCATCCCAGAATTCGCAACCCCTCAAAACATGAGGTGGATGGGCTAAAATAGTTCCACTTCTGTCAGCCACAAGCAGAAAGTCTGACTGAGGCTGCAGTGACTCACCAAGTCTGGACAGCACAAAGACTGGAAACATTTAGCCTGGTTTGATGAATCTCGGTTTCTTCTGAGGGTCAGAATTTGGCACGAGCAACAGGAATCCATGGACACGACTTGTCTTGTGTCAACATTCCAGGTTGGTGGAGGTGGTGTAATGGTGTGGGGAATGTTTTCCTGGAAGTCCTTGTGCTGATTTATACCAATCAATCATCACTTGAATATACCAAGTAGTCGTATAGTGTTCCTAATGTAGTCCTCAGCGAGTGTTCAAGCTAAAAGTGCAAAAGGAAAGTACTAAGAGTCCTTTTCTGTATACTGTACATGGCATGAAAAACAAACGAACAAACAAATAAATAAGATTTCCACCAAAAGCAGAGCCACACTATTGGACTCTTTGGCTGAGGCATCATTGGGACTCCAACTCTTTGTTAGTTTATTAGATAGATAGGAGCCCTTAGACATTGAGAGCAGCAGACCAGGGTACACATGTGATATATACTGTATGCCGACACAGTGCCGATCCTAATGGTTGTCCTCTCTCGGCGGAATAGGGCTGATGGTCGTCCGCAAGTGATTCGTGTTTAAAATGATGCAGGAGCCACAGCTCACCTCACTTGCCTCTGCTGCTACTGGCCATTCATAGCCGATAAATCATTCTGCTCCTGTCCTCCCTGAGCCTCTGTTTGCTTTTCGCAGCAGCCAATCAATGGGGACTTACTTCATTTCATTGACCTGTGCATAATGCTAACCGTCTGCGCTGAGTCCCTCTCTCTTACTCTCTCCATCTCTCTCACACAGACAGCAGGGAAGGGTTTTGAGTTGCTTATTGTTCAGCCTGGAAGAATTAATGTGCTGTGAAATTAGCATTTTATCGGACTCCAGATACAGTAATGGAGGCAATTAGAGAGCTGGGGAGAGCCCGGTGCTAGTGCCAAGGTAGAGATGCGGCTCCAGACAGAGATAGTCTGATAACACCTCCACCGCTGCTCGGGTAACACAGCTGCAGATCCTGTGACACTCTAAAATGCTATCAAATTAGTTTGCAATGGAGAAAGAAACACTCCTAAACTGAGTCAAATATCTCCAATATGCAGCTTCGCTAAGGATGAAATGCTGTCACATTCCAAATGAATAGCAAAAACATTGTTTCTGGAAGCTGTTACAAGAAAGGAGAAAATATTTTTAAACGCCTTAGCTTTAATCTATCCTGTGTCTTGCCTTTCTAGGTTCTTTCCTTCAGGATCGAGTTCAGCTGAACTGTTCTGAGCTCTATTATTTCTGACGATCGCAGAGCTCGGGCTCTGTTGTGCTTTTTCCGCTTATCTCACAGCAACATTAGAAAGTTGATTTGCGGATTAAGAGCCGATGGCAAAAAAATATCAATACCATCAGATCCTCTGAAGCAGATATGCTCGCGTTTGCGCTTCAAAAGATTCTTTGTGATAAGTAGATGCCATTATAATGCCAAGGGTTCAGTTTTATTCTTTCCACTTCAAGTTAGAACACATACAGAGTTTCAAAAGTACTGAACCGTCGAAGTTTTGCAAGCATAGCTCTGTTGCTACGCTATACTGCACCTTTAGCTTCTATAATGTGCCACAGCCACCTCAAATATTGACACAGTTTTGTGTAACCATGCATTCCTCTGTGGTTCAGAGAATGATCTCTAGTTTCAGTGCTCACTTTCCTTCTGTTTATTGGACCTGGGCATGAGGCTGGTCGGATCAGAGAGGACCTCAAGAAAGGAACCGGAGGAATCTTACAAAATGCCTGATGGTCTGATGATGCATATCACAGCTTTGCGTGCTGAGTAGACTTCTAGCAGTATGCCTACTGAGACCAGAAGTGCCTCTGGAACTTGGAGAGATCTGACACTTGCTGACTAGGCCCCTGTCTAGACCTCCTAGCTGTCTGGAGTAAAGGGAGTCCATGTGAAAGCTGCACACATACTGTATATCTCACTTAGTCAGATGGACTTAGAATAAGATGGCTTTCTGTTTGTGTAGAAACTGAGCTGCGTTGTGAGATCCAGTCCATGGGTATTAACTCCATATTCACATTCGGCCTCTCATTGTTTTAGGATCAGTTTTTGCTTTTGCTTTCATTTGAGACAGAATGGTAGACCCGGATCTGCGACCTGACTAGAGTTAAGTCTATAGACCTGAACGCTTGCATTAATAAGCAGGGCTAGATGTGTGGCCATCAAATTCTTCAACGGTACTGACATTATTAGATTCTATATCAAGTGTAACATTTACATGCATTGTTTAGTATCCTGGGCTGTGCCTTCGGAAGACAAAGTGGAATATCTGTCGGGTTCTCATTGCTATTTCCATGCATTGCTTAGATAACAGTTAAAGCTTAGACTTCTCTTGCCTAGACTTTTCTCGTTGCCCCCATGTGGGTCCTACATGGGCATTCTGAAGGCTGGCACTGGGAGATCTAAGGCTTTAATCCCCATGCCTCTCTCTCCCTCTGCTTTTCTGAGTAAAGACAGCATGACTTCTGCAGCCCTCAGGATCGAGCACAATAAGAACATTATCCTAGTGAGTGCAGCGGGGTGGCAAGACTTACAGATAATGCCCCCTCTGCTCATTTAAAACTCTCTCGCATGCAAAGACCAAGAGGGTGGCTGAGGACAGCAACGATGAAGTCCAACCAAGAGGAAGTTATACAAGCAAGCATACCTCACTGCTGCCCTATTTACAAACCACATACTCTGCTCAAAGATTGAGTACCGAGTTCTTCAGATCTTGTGTACAGATACACTGTTTGAGTTTCACTTACAGTAGATGTCAGGTGTGATTACATTAATGGTTGTGTAGGGTTGTGTAAGCTTGATTATCTGTCACCATTTAGTTGTTGACAATCATTACTAGTGCTAGTTGGTGCTTTCTCCATGTGGTATGTGCGATAAGTTTGACTTACTGTATAGCTGACAGTTAACGATTGGCTTTGTCCTCAGATGGGAGAGTGTTGTACAATCCAAATTAGTATACTGCTTGCCAAATTGTGGACAGATTAAATAGTATGTATATAATTTACATTTCCAATTTAAAAAAAAATTAAACATCTATATACGTTATGAATGTAAGGATTACAAAGTATTGGTGGCTCAGTGGCAGGGTTCTCGCCTACCATGAAAAAGGCCCAGGTTCGATTCTCAGCCAATACCCAAAACCCCAGCCACTGGATGCAGTGCCGGTCCCAAGCCAAGATCAAATGCGAGGGTTCCGTCAGGAAGGGCATCCGGTGTAAAACCTGTGCCAAGTTGTTGTGTGAATCAGTTGGTCTGTTGTGGCAACCCCTCAATGGGAGCAGCCGAAAGACTAACAACAACAAGGGATTACAGAGTATAGGAACAAACAGATGGATAGATGATTATGCTCACTGCAAATCAATCCAAAGTTATTCTGACTGATCACCCTTATCCTATGATAAAACATTTCAATACTGATGGCGCTGCCCTTTTTAAAGACCTCTTAATCCTAGTGCATGAGGGCCTACTAAATGGTTGGATAAGAACGAACAAATCAACATGGAATTTAAAGGTGAGTATGTAAAGTGGAGTGAAGTCTTAGACAGTGCTCTCCATCATAAACATAAAAATTGAAGAAATATATTTTTTAAGAATCTTCCTAATGCTAGAGACATTTAGAGAATTGTAGACTATTGGTTACTCAAAGCTATACCTAGCCAAATGTTCTTTTTTAGCTTGTAACGAGACACTAATATTGAGGTATACACTGCTCAGCTGTAACAGGAACACCAAACAACATTAACACTGATTATGAATTATATACCAGTAAACTGTTGACAAGATCATGGGCACCCAAGGCTCGCCCATGTCTTTGGGCACCAAAATCTAGCCTGTCTGGTCCCATCCCACAGAAAAGCCAATGCAGCACAAACCACGGCAAAAAATCAATCCTGGCCATGATCAAAAGGCACCGGAGCACCAAAGCACACCGTGCACAGCAAAGAGTCCCAGCAGGCAAAGAGCCCAAGGCTGCCAACATGGCCTCCAAAACACCCAAGATCCCTATTTGATCGAGCACGCATGGGATACACCAGACAAATGTGTCTGATTCATGGGTCCAAGAATCCGCTTCCATCTCCTGGTGCCAAACATCACAGCATACCCCCCCAGATGACCCAAGGGGCACAATGAGGACCTACACAATACTTGGCATAATGTGCATTGTGACTGATTGGTGCATTTTAGCAAGGGTAGTCTAGATTTAATAATCTTGACATGGACACATTTTACGTTTTGGAATTTCTGGTCTAGTTCAAATGATCATTGGCCTGGGAATTCTGTTACTAGTGGCCTAGACCCCCAACCAACACACCCATGTGGAACAAAGGATATTAAAAATAGAAAATAGCCACAGGATGATAGTTACCGTAGGTGTCTATATACTTATGCCCATATAGTGCATTGGTAGATTTGTTATCATTTCAGCCATTAATTAGATGATGACAGCATAAACATGCATATTTGAGCAACGGCGTAAGCTTCTTTCCATCTAGTGTGCCATTAATGCACATTTTGTATGCAGAGCAGTCACGGCCTTATCACTCAATTACCCAAAAGTGCAGCTCTGGCAGCGTAGATAATAATATGAATAAGCCTTGACCAGAGTGGATCTCCTGAGTGTGTGTGTATTAGTGCTAATGACACCCAGCTGAAGTAGTTCCCTCTCTGTCAGGGAGCATCAGTAAACAGAGGCAGAATGAAAATGTTCCGCGTAAACCCATCTCCCACAGTACACCAGCCCAGAATGAGAGAGTGGAGCAGGGCCAGGTCAGCATTAATTACACATACTACTGGGAGCAGAAGAGACTACATGCTTACTTTACCACAAATATTTATTCTGCACCATGACCCCTAATAGACAGAGAAATGGAGTGAGGGAGAGTGAGAGTGAGAGAGAGGGTTTGGACTGTGAGAGAGCTGACAGGTCGGGGAAACAAGCACCGCAGGGTTAAAAGTTTGTTACTTTGATGGTGTTTCCACATGCCCTTCTATTTCAACCCCATGCAGACGTTTCTCTGCGAAAATGTTGGACTTTCACATGTCGGCTCTGAACAGTTATATACCGAAATTCAACTGAATCTTCGTGCATTCTCTAACCACATTTAGACAAATTTAGTATGACAACCCAGCAAATAAAACACTCAAATATTAATAAGTGCGTATTAGTCATCAGTTTGCAGAGCTGACAAACACAATCATCGCAATGCATTTTGAAGATCTGGTTTTTGCTCTTCAATGGGAATTCCATGAAATTTTGAAAAATGCGTGCATAATTTACACACTGAGAAGCTAAACTAAAAGTAATACAGATAGTCCTGGTGAAAACACACCGTGCTGAGTCAAAAATACAATCCTCTGAAGGCTATCTAACAAGATATTTGGTGCAGAAAAGGGTAGTAATGTAATTTTCACTGTAATTCATTCAGACTTGCATGACACAATTGTCATGACAGGCTGATCTAGCTATAGCACCAACGTAGCAAACATAAAACATAATGCTAATAAGCACCGACCTAGTCTTGCATAAATCTATGTTTATTTTCTTATTGTCCAAAAAAAATGGTTCTGTATAAATCTAAACGGATCCTACACATGTGCATTGCCATCCATTAATAGCCAGAGATGTGGGGGGGGGAAATGGTTGTGTCCAGGGATTTACTTCAAGTCAGAAGAAAAGCGATCCAGTTCTATGTGATGGATGTACCGCAAGTTACAGTATTTTAAATTTGGTCATAACTTTTTTATTAACTTGTATAGGTTATTCAAATGACACATTTTGGTAAATATAAAGGTACTACTCAACATCGTCTCCATCACAAGAGATTCATCATTGAACCCAACTTGCGAATCCTCTTTGAAAATGGCCTTTGCAGCAGTTGATGGTCTCCTTCTGCGTGGTTTATGTTCAGTGCTGCTTTCCTCTTCTTTACATTTTCTTCATTCATCTGCACACATTGCTCTTGTTAATTGTGTCATCTCCATAAACATTCTGTAGCGCAGTAAGAGACCGTCAACTGTGACATGGTGCAAATGCATTGTTGTGATGGAGACTATGTTGAGTAGTATGTTTGTATAAGGGATGAGCTACACTACTAATATGTGCAATGTGAATAGCCTATGTCAGGTAATAAAACAGTTATGCCGACTTTTGCTGTTTTTCGGTACAGCTTGACTAAGTTATGTTGTCATTCATTTAACTGCCAAACTGGTGATATCTTGTATGTGATATCTAAATATTAATAAGTAAACTGATCAATCAATTGCTTATTGATTAGCACAGCTGCATTATATTGTATGGATTTAAACCAGTTATGGTATATAGTCCTAGGTATTAAAGAGTTAACTTTCCCATAATTTTTTTTTCTCTCTCTCTTTTTTTTTCCTCAATCTAATGTAATGTCGTCTACTGTCTCTGTCTGACACGCTGCTAGGTGCTTCTCTTCCAACATTGTATCATAATTTAATTCTCTTCTTTTGGATATTCTTTAATCTCTTATCTTATTAATCTTATAAAAAAAAAAAAAAGCTGTATTTTTTTTTGCCTGGGGCGGCAAAAGTGGAATTTGTGTTTAGTGGATTCCAGCTCCCTGATGAGAAGTGCTAAATGAGTTTGGAGGCTGCCTGAATGCTCTATAATTGTGATGAGGCTCTTCACCTCGGAACAATTAGAGATGCAGAAGCTCTGTGGAGACCAGTGGCCGACCGGGAGAGATCTTTAGAGCTCTAAAGCTTTAGAGAGGGACCACAGAGATGTATATATATATATATGTATATATATATATATATATATGATGATGACCACTCTTTTTCATCACTCATTTTATTCTCCTCCACATTTTCTCCAGCTTGACTGCCCGGCAGCTGTGTGGGTTGGATAACTCAAGGTCGACATTGCATGCTCCACTCTGATCAATCTATTACCCCGCTGTCAAAGTGTAGGGTGAGGGGTTTGTAAGGGCTGCCAGCTTCACTTTTAACTATTACGCTTACTTCAGGCCTTGTTTCATTAAGCATCTTTGACCTTACCAAATAACAACCCAGGTTCATCAGTCGTATCTACGATCTAGTAGCTTCTAATAAAAAATGATTGCAGTTTTGTCCATATTCGTATTTAAAGAAGGAAAAAAATATCATGTGTTCATGATGATGCAAAATTTGAGTGTAGACAGGATTACATGCAAATAGTATGAACACAGAAGAACAATAAATATGCTGGCCTCAACAGTGGAGGAGCTGTCCTGTGATAATGTGTGAGGCGGGGAAGGATGGGAGGCATAATGAATGGATGAGTGGCAGATATAAAAGAAGCGTGTCTGGCCCTAAGCCAGAGGCCACATGGGGGATGAGAGCGTAATAGGCCATTCAGAGGGTCAATCTATGTGAATGCAAATATTTATACAAGCCATTAAAACACCCCCTTGCCGCCTGCCCACTCCATTCAAATTAGGCTGCAAAGCAGTTCCTTTCCTAAAGGCAAGACTGTAAAAGGAAACAGGAAGGAGTATTTGAATGCAAAAAGAAGTCACTGGCTTTGTGACCAAACGGCATAGAGTAATGTAGAAAGGGATTTTTTATCTTTTGGATTTAGATCTCTTTTTTGGTGTTCATGCTGTCATTGACAAGCCAGGGGAATTTCACATTGTAACAGATATTTCAGAAGGACATAAATGCAAAATTGACAAATACGATATGTAGAGTCACTATATATATTGAATCAATATACAGTACAAAAGCAAAGTGAACATATCTCTAATATGGGCGTTTATTATATTATACTGTATGCTCTAATAAAAATTCATTAACAGCATAAAAATACATCAATCAGCAATGAGTCAATCAGCTAACTTTACAAAACAAAATATTATGTCCCATATTAACATTCCATATGGATATGGGGTGTGGCCTCGGACTTGTTTGTCCGGCGCATTCCATGGGATCTCAGTCTAATTGGGATTCGGGGAATCTGGAGGCAGCCTTGGGCCTTGCCTGCTCGACCGCATGCACAGTGGCCTGTGGTGCGGCATTGGGTGCTACGGTTCCTTTCTATCTTGACACTTACTTTTTTTGAAGATTTGTGCTGCATCGGCTTCTCTGTGGGTTCGGACCAGACAGCCCTTTGATCATGTTGTGGTGTTACTTTTATGGCTGATTGCCATATCTGTCAGTGGAACAAGACTATTTCATGCTTAAAATAAGAATAATCACTTTATTTTATTATAGAGAATACCACAAAAAGTGATTTTAAGGTTAAAAAAAAAAACTTGGGAGCACAGGATATATAGAGATGTACATTGAGATTCGAGTGTACTGTAGTATAAGCATGAGTGGGAGGTTGGCTAAACCCTTTATTTTCCTGTGCTAATCACCTATTTGGTTAATAAATTAGCATTGTATCATAAGATGCCGTTGTTTTGTCTCATGCATTAATTGTGTCACATATGTGATGCGCAGTACAGTTTCCATTTGTCTTATTTTCTTTTTCTTTTGATCTACTCCTGTGCGCAGAGACTAAGAAGCACCGCACAGAAATGACACATAAACTAAGTGACTGCACTGATTTCCCAGAATGCATCTGTTGCTTAGATTTATAAACATTTTCAAATCACCAGGGACACTCTTTGGTGAAGCGAACCATGAACATATAAATGTGACTCCTGTATAATAACACACAAAATGATGCTCTGTATTCAGAGTGGCCCAGTTCAGTGAAATGAGAGACATAATGAAAGGGTCTAGTATATGTGTGTATGCGTATATAAACTTGTGTGCACATAAGACTGTGATGCTCACATACGCAAACACACACAAGAGTTATCCAAAGAGAAGTGAAATACTTATGTTCCTGTTAGAGTACGGTAGCAGATTTGAAAACAGGTTGCATCATGTAAGCGAGTGTTGCTGTGTTGTTTTTCTCTAATGCAAAAAAAAAAAAGTAGATGAAAGTAAGATCTTAAGTAACAACTCATTCACACGGACTTGGATGGTAGAACCCCACATAATCAAACCCAGCATTCACAGACGAGAGTGACAAGTTGTTTGTGTCATTTGTCGTTTCTTTGTTGTGGCAGCAAGCGGTGTATAGCGAGCGCTACTGTTGTGACTTGTAGGTGTTTAGCATGAGAAAATCTACACCACAGCACATAACTTACCTTTGTTTAAAATTGATTCCATTATTTGAAATAAAATAAATCTGGAATTTTGTAATTCAATATGTGACATGGCAGACTTTATATTAGCTTTGTCCGTACTGTAGATTAGCACTGTAACCTGTTGTAACTACACCAGAGGCACCACAGCATGGTTGTATATTCATTTTTCAGTATATTCGTGAATACGTATACTATATATATATAATGCACTTATTAGTCTAAATACCTTGTTTGTATATTACCTGCCAGGCTTTGTATCAGTTACTAGCTAAATTAGCAGTGCAAGCTAATTACATTAGCCATAAGTACAGTCCAGGGACTTCTATGAGCTCTGCTACTTCCTTCCAATCTTTATTATTCTTTGTAGTGTCTCTATATACATTCAATGTGAGGTTGTATATAACATGATATATAAAAAAAAATATGGATAAAATGAAACATTGGTTATAACTTTTATAAGTGTTGTACCACATGCGGCACACGACTGGTCTGAGGAGTGATCATTTGTATTCGTCACTTTTACGTGTCATACAGAACCTAATTGACAAACAGTCAAGAAACTCTCTCAATCTCGCTGCCACTTTGTGAGCTGACCCTTTTGCTAAACTGATGGTTCTCTATTGATCTTAAGAACTCAGACTTAAAAACTTGTTATTTAAAAAGGAAGTTAATCTCTGAGGGATGTTTAAGTCAAATCGTGACTTTTGATCCTCTAGAATAACAGAACGCAGTTGCGAGAGTAAAAACTCCCTTTATTTCTCAATAGAATCCCTTGCTACACTAATGCACTTTACCAGTGCTTGGATGCCATCAAGGTAGAAAGTAATCTCAGTATGCCGGAGCCATGACTGCATGAATGCTGGCCACCCAGGATCTCCTTTAATGGCCCAAACATGTGGAAATGTAACATGCAAGTAGTGCGGTAGGCCGTATGAGGTCAAAAACAGAACGCCTTTGGTGATGAAACCAAGCCATTTTTTCAATTAAAGGAAAGGGTGTTATAGGAGTTCCTGAGAGGCCACCGATTAGCTCTGGTATTCAAGAACGAGTGAAACATTGAGCTACAGTAAGTGTATGAGTATAGCAGAGGATTATATACTGCAAAGAAATAAATTGAGTTTTTAACTCTTATAAGTGTTTCTGTAATTCTGCGCAATCAAAGTCCCGGTTTGACTTGAACGCCCCTTTGGTGATATTTCCTAAGGAAAGACAAGGTTGTCTTTTGCCTTTTTGTCCCTACAGCCATACAATGAGCTGCATTTCTTTGATTTATCTTTAAGTGAGAGCTAATAAAAGGAGGCTGGTGAGCGAATGTTTGCTTGTAACTGCTATAGCGCAAGGGATAACAAGAAGTCACCTCATGCATGTTAAACAGTTACCTTTATACAACTATAAGTAGATTAAAGTGTCCACTATGGCATTTTAACTAAATAAAAATAGCAAATTTTGTGGTATAAGAGGGAAAAAAACACTTCATCACATGATGTTATAGGGAAATGATCACATTTTGAGCATGTACCTTCATATTATATTCCTTCCCTGCAAGTCAAAAGAGGCTGGTGAAATGTGTTAATTCATTTATATTAAAGTTATTTACACAAAAGGTGGTGTCTAAGACTTTATCTCCCTTCATGTCCTCGGTACCTATCAGTTTTAATTTAATCTTCCATTGAAATATCTTTCTTCTTCTAACTTATAGGCAGAATTAATCATTTCTTGTAGCGGATTGAGGCATGAAAATGAGTGAGTCAGTGTGGAACCAATCACATTTGATCCACATATCTTCTCATCTCTGTGCGCCGGATCAGGCCGTCCTGAGGTACATACTCTATCAGCGGCTGTCTGATTTTAATTGAAATAAGGACATGCATTTTATAGCAGATAAAGTCTAAGAAAGACTTGGAGCTGAAGTGAGAGGTTTGATGTGTCGTATTGTGCTTATATACAGTATGCGTGAGTGCCTAGTGTAGCGTCAAGGTTTCAGGCTTTATCAAATTAATTTAGCGTAAACCCTGAAAGGCCATTATTACATCTTTTTTTTCTTCTTCTTTTGTGTTAGGGGTTATGTACTACTGCATCTCTCTCCCTTTCTCTCTCTCTATTTTCCTAACTTACTTGATGCTCATTATATCATCATCTGGCAGCCATATCCCTTTCCTGGCACCCACTGGAGCATGCGAGAGCAAAAAAAGGAGAGGGTTAGAGCGCAGATGCCGCATCCATGAAATGACAGCCATTAACTAATCAACTGCAGTTTATGTAATTGTTGAACATCTTTCGAAGCAAATTGTGTACATGGATTATTAACTGCATAAAAGCAAACATTTCCCCCTTCGCTTTTTTCCCCCACTCTCTTTACTCTCATGCAGAGAGACACAAACACACACATATGTCTGGAGTTCAACAAAACATCTTTTATAAACATGATTACTTCATCAGTGGATGTAAGAGTAGGTTAAATAGAGTAAATTACTATACAATTGATGTTTTTCTCTGTTTTGGCACTACCATTATATTCTCTGTACACAGAATAAGGCAGAAGGCATAGAGGAATGAGTCGGCGCGTTCTCTCGTTAGCGCAATGCAACAATATTGCCGTTTAATTAATGGTTCTTCCTTGCTCAGTGCGAGTCCAGTCATGAACATGTTGAAAATGAAGAGTTTTTCGCTTGGAAGTGTTCAGACTATCTGATATCAGAAGATGTTACATCAGTTCCTGCTTAGTGGTCATCAGGGAGGATTAAGCCTAGCAGTGCAAAGCTGACTGGTTCCCTGTGTGCTGCTTCAACCCATCATCCACACTCTCTCAGAGAGTCAGGCAGAATATAGACACAGTGATGTGGACATTTACCGTACATGTACAGCACATTTACTCATGATTCAAGCTAGAGAACTGCATTTAGACAAACTTTAGCATTCACACACACACACACACACACACACACACACACACACACACACACGCACACACACAGACCATCAGACTGGCTCGTGAGAGTCGAATGGCTCCAGTTCATTTAAAGCCGCACACAGGGACCGGTGGGTAATAACAGTTCCTTATGTTGTGCCATGAATCTTATTTATTGAGCATAAAGTGCTTTTTCAAACCACAGTTTACAGCCTCCATTTAAATCTCATCTATTTTATGTGGAGCTGGCACCTGGAATTCCCTCCGGTGATGTTTAAAAAAGCTCCTCAGGATAGTGCAGCTCCATCAGTATGAACGTATCTTTAGAGCTTCTGAACTCAGCTCATTTGAAGCGGAGACCTCCGGGTCTGCCGCCGGCCTCTTGGTCGTCTAACATGAGTTGCACCTCCCTTTTTTGTTGAACTCCTCATGAGGTTTTTTTTTTTTTTTTTTTTTCTTTAATGAATTTGTCCTCATGAGGCTTTTTTGATGAAGCATGGGTTGCATTTGCGAGTGTCAGCTATGCTGACATCAGTGGTGTGCAGTCTAAGATCTAAGGCAGGGAAAGGGAGTGAGAGCAGTTCTTCCATGTTTCAGATTTATTAGCGCTGTGAGACGCTGTGAGACGCTGTGAGACAGTTTAGGGGTGCCAATGCCAACACAATTTCTTAGTATGTGGGGATACTGGCACTCATCCATCCTTATAGAGATGTAGAAGAACAGTTTGCATTCTTCTGCCTCCTAGCTCCATCTCAAGGCCTCTCGACTGCCTATTTCTCCTCCCAGTGTCTCCTCTTTCTGCTTCACATTGCCTGTTGTGACGTGACGCCATGATTTGTTTCTCTGTTTGGTGTGTGTGTGTGTGTGTTTTTTTTTTCCTTTTCTTTTTTTCTGCACCAGCAGTGCTCCACTGACCTACTTC
Organism: Clarias macrocephalus; assembly: GCA_011419295.1. Classification (NCBI taxonomy): domain Eukaryota; kingdom Metazoa; phylum Chordata; class Actinopteri; order Siluriformes; family Clariidae; genus Clarias; species Clarias macrocephalus. The sequence goes on from JAAGKR010000680.1 coordinate 158,043, forward strand.
ATCTTAATCCCTTGATGTGACTTTAATAGACTGTATGCAAGGGGAGGGGAGAAAGGGTGTCTCTGAGTGCAAGGGGGAAGAAAGGAGAGATTGAAAGATCGAGACACTGTACAAGGGAGATAAATGAAATGGAAAGGAGAGAGAGGGGAAACAGAGAGGCAGAGAGAGAGAGAGAGCACAATTTCCTGGTAATGCTTTGGCCAGCAAATGAATTTGATGCCGTTATGTAACCTTCATCCCTTATAATCACATCATCGACTTTGTCAGGCGCTGAAAATAGAGAGCTTGCGAGGTGGACTCACCGCAGAGGTGATTGCAAATGACCAATCACATTCACTTACTCACTCGTTTTTTAAAACAAATATCGTTTAATGCGGCGAACCTGTTTTAATGCTGTGATTTTTTTTTTAAATAAAGAAAAATTGAATTGAAAAGCTCATCGTGTCAAAAGTTTACTTTCCCGTCACACCTGCTACCCGGACGTGCATATACACAGAGTTTTGCAAGATGACCAGCTAAAGATATAAAAGGAATCAGACACTACGTTGGGTGTGAAGTATAATCACTGCATCCAGCCTACGGTAAAACCCCATGAGAAAGGAAGCTGAAGGCAACCATGATAAAATCTTGCTCATGCAAACACGATAGAATCTTGACATTTGTTCCTGTTGTGCAGGTAATTAGCTCACGAAATCTCCCAGCACCCCACAGCCCTGTTCAGATGCAGTCTGTCTGTCAGCTCATCTTTCTATAATTCATAGTTACATTGGCCATAAAACGTGTAGTACAACAACAACAACCGAAAGCACTGTCCGGTTACTTATGAGCTGCGACCTCATCAACTGGCTGCTAATTTTTAATAGCAAAGTGAAAAGTAGGAGATAAAAAAAGAAATAGGAGTCAGAGGGGAGTAGGTCTCAGGCAAACAGTGCAAAAATTGTTCAGAGCATCCCAGTGCATTTGGATGCATTTTGGGAGTCACAGTGTAAAAGTAAAAAAGATCGAGCTTGGTAGAGCTTGTTGTTCATTTAATTTAAGCTACACTCTGTCAGATTGCTCATGATTTCCTGTAAAGCTGATATAAAGGTTATCTCATGAGCCAGATTTAGCGAGCACTGGAGAGTTCTCTTCAATCAACATGGGCAGACAAGGTGAGCTGCAAAGTCTACACATGGACATTTGGTTTGCCAGGATTTCGATTGATTTTGATATACATCAGACAGTTGTGGGCGGAGCCGTCTGAGGATGAGACTAATATGAGGGGAAAAAAAAAAAACCCGATGGCAACAATATCAGAGTAGTCTCTCGCAGCTAAAGTCTTTAGCCTGAGATCCAATGACCTGTCTAAATTTATAATATTGACTGCGCTTTAAGAGTGATCATCAATACCTCTTGGCGCTGAGATCTGTCTCAAATGTGAGTGTAAGCTAACAGATAAAAGCCGATGGCATGGGATAGAATTAATCATGATATACCTTTCAGACCTGCCCAGACTGAAGGCCTAGAAAATAATTCTTTTCCACATTGTGGCTTATATCCGCTTTCTTTCCCAGCTTCAGGCTGGAACACTGCCAGATAGAGTAGAGTGTTGATAGAAAGAGAGTAAAAAGAAAAAGAAAGAAAAAAAAAAGACTCTGAATTGGTGAGGAAATAGTGCTCGGCCCTGTTGTTTATCTTTGTCACTGAATTTTATGGCACATATATCATGTATGTGTCACTAACCACACTCCAGAGGCAGCCGAGATTGCATTAATTTCAGTCAGAACCACGTTCCGGCGCTATTCCAGCTAAAGTGGCGTTACCTTTAGTACATGCTTATCAATTCGGTTGTCTTCAGCAATGCCATTAGTTTCTAGGAGTAAAACCAAACCTGCAGAGAGAGGATTTACCCCCCTCAGCCAGCTCTGTTTGAATTAAGTTAGTAAGCCTTCAGTGCCAGTTATTGGCTCAGACAGACGAAATGGGGTGGAGAACAGTGAAAAAATGACAAGGAGCAAAAAAAAAAAAAGAATTTGATAAAAAAATAAAAAACCTGATGTATCGAGTTAGCTCATACTTAGCGGGAGAGCGAAAAGGGAAGCAGTGATGCGTGAAGCTGTATTATCAAATACAGATTTCCTGGCAAGCTCCAGAGACTCGTTCTGCTGCCGGCTTGTGCCAACTGGCAGCCTGCAATCTGGTGAGTGAGACTACCATGATGCTGATGGGCTGTCAAGCTGGTCAGCCGAAGCTCATGGGAGAGGAAAGTCGTTCCAGACGCCGTCATAGGGTTTGCACAGATACACCCTGACGCTTGGTTATGGGCTCCTGGAACATTCTCATGGAAGTGCTGTTTTGTGTCAGCGTGTTGCATCGATGATCTTTTTCCTTGAGTGTCTTCGGGGTCATTCGAAAGAAGTCATCGAAAAAAAGCTTTCTCTTTCTTTTTATGTCGGTGTTTTTCGCTGACCTTTAATACACGGGCCCTTTCAAAAAATTCCTGTTTTTTTTTTTGTTGTTGTTGTTGTTGTTTTGATCTCTGCCAAACCCAATGAACAGGTAAAGGACGGTTTTAGAGAAAACACGAGCGATTCCTGTTCCACTTGCAGGTTTTGCATGCTGTCTTTTGTTTGTAACTCAGAATAAAAACAGATGCATTTGTGACAGCACCATGCAGGCCCAGAGAGAGAGAGCAGGCTCTGCCGCCTCTGTGGCTCAGCTGCAAACAACAGCTTGACAAATGCGTGAGGACCAGGTACTCGCATCAGATTCTCACAAAGCCATCCCCTGCTTTTCATCAGATGTTTATGAGTTGTGATGAGCAAGGAGGTTGGCTGTATTCTGTTCTCCCTCAGGCAGAGAGCTGCCAGTCTCTCGAGGAAGCAAAGCTTTCGGGTGCTGAGGTATAGCGAAGGCTAAAGCCCACTCTGACAGGACCGATTGGAGACGCTCGGCCAGACAGGGTTTGTTCCCTTCCTGCCACTTTACATCCACTGCCTCTCCGTTTAATTAGAATCACTTGTCATGTCCCGTATATCACCTAAGCCTGGCTGTGGCAGCTGTCAGCTAAAGAAATGTGATAGTTATTCATTGGCTCGATAGGCGTGCAACAGCAAGGTCGCAGGACAGAATGCACCTTGAGATAACTGGCCGAGTTGTGTGTTAGTGCGTGGCTGGAGAAGGAGGATGTGTATGTGCTTGTGTGTATTTTTGCACGTACTGTATGTGTGTGTTGACGTGAGTGTGTAAGGAGGAGAGCAAAGTATGAGAACTTAAGAAAAGAGATATGTACTATAGCTTGACACGCAAGCAGGTACTGTATGGTATGATTAATGGGAAAGGATTTTCATCCTTTACATCTATTAGACAAATCTCCTGAATCCATTTAAGCCACAGCACTGTTGAATTCTCAATTCTGATTGGTCAGAAGGTGGTTTAAGATTAACTTTTTAATCATTGCAGCTCTGACAGTTGAGCCAGCCTTAATATAAGATTTACAGGTTTATATTAATATGCTCTTTCTAATACGTTATCGTTTCTATAGTAACTTGTATGGCAGATCCACATAAGCCGATTAAAAAACTTTTTTTTTTTTTAAGTAATTTGACATTTTCCGTAAGGAGACGTTAATTTACCATTTTCTAAGGAGTCTCCAGTGTCACCACCTGCCTCATGTTGTGTAGGTCCCACTTGTGCCACCGAAAAACAACTTCTCTGATACTTCATTGCAAAGACTCCATAAGACCTATGAAGTTGACCTTTAATGATTAGGCTTATTTGTTCAGCAAATCCCACAAATGCTTGATCAGATTGAGACACAAGGTTTCTCAGCAGTACATGCATCAAAGCATCAAACTGCCACAGCTGATTTTCCATCTTCCTATAGTGCATAGTGTGCCATCTCTTCCTCAGGTAAAAAAAAAAAACATGATTCACCAAACCAATTCAACTTTTTTTGTTATTGCACCATGGTCCAATTCTTCAGTAGTATGCCTATTGAAGCAGCAGCAGAACAGTCATCTAGACATCACAATTTAGCCCATGTTAAAACTGCTCAGGTTCTTACGCTTGCCTGTTTCAACTTCAATAACTGAAGTTCACTTGTTGCATAAAATATCCCATCCCTCGACAGGAGCAGTTGTATAGAAAGAATACATTTTATCCATTTTACCTGTCAGTGGTTTTACTATCATATATGCTGATGCGCATATATTGCAAATTAAATCATCAGATTAAATCATTAAGCATGCATTTGTGTCTATCGAAATACATGTGTGTGATCACGATCTGTTTTTTGAGGTGTTATTTTGCATACCATGCAAGAAAACTTTATCAGGGGTGCTTTTGGAAACCACCAGAAATACTGTAACCATCTGAAAGGTTTTTCAGAACTGTCCAAGGCTTTTGACTGTTTTAGGCTATTCATCACACAGAAACATGGTGTAGTAAACAAGCACTATAGTCAGAAGTGGCAGTTTAGTAAAGGGGTAGCAGACAGTACTGAACTTGAACATGAACTGAACATACTGAACAGACATGCTGTCTGAGACTTTGGCCACTAACATCACTATCGGTAGCAAAACTATTTCTTTAAACACAAGATGAGAGCGAAATTTCTTTTACCATTTAGGGATTTTTTGTAAAGGAAACAGACACAGGGACCCCATACAGAATTCCACATAGACAGTGATGTTGCTCAGGCTCAAATCAGAGACCACTGAACTACTTAATTGCTCATCACTCACTCATCGTCAATACCACTTTATCCTGGATTTAGAGTCGCGGGGAGCCTGGAGCCTGTCCCAGGAGACTCGGGACACGAGGCAGTTTACACCCTGGACAGGGTGCCGATCCATCGCAGGGCACACACACAAACACCCTCATTTACAAATTTGGGAACGCCAACGAGCCTAATCTGCATGTCTACGGGCTGTGGGAGGAAACCCCACCAAGCACAGGGAGAACTTGCAAACTCCATGCACACAGATCCAAGGCGGGAATCGAACCCTGACCCGGAGGTGCAAGGTGACAGTGCCTAATTGCATTATTTAAAATGTGTAATAAATAGGGTATGTAGAGACATAATGTAGTATTCATCAAAAGTCCTCTGTTACTTCGTCAACAAGATAACTGTATGGTAAGTTTAAACACTTACAAATGTAAATAACGTTAAATCTCTAACTTTACTACTGAGGAATTTACAGAGTAGTTTTGCTACAGTAGTAACGGTGACAATAATGACCGGTGTTTCATCTCTGACACATTTAAGTTAAATCCAAACCCCTGCCAATTTCCATCCTCTTCTAACATCAATTCCGACTAAATATTGACTTTTCTGACCTTTAGAGGGCTTGTGCAATGTGTGTAGAAAAGAAATACTGTATAAACCACACAATTTCAGCATACAGTATAGTATGCATGGTGTCTTTACTAAACCCTTACCTTTTCTCTCATCTCTGTTCCACATTCATATTTTACATCCAGCCTGAGCTCTTGCTTCCAGGCAGACACACACACACACACACACACACACACACACACACACACACACACACACACACGCACACACACACACACACAGCTCACTGCTAGGTGGTGTCATTGCTGCTGATGTTGTCCCGTCGCTTGCATTCCTCAGCTGTATGCTGATCTGTCCGTCTCTCCACTGGCCTCTGTAATTGCACCCAGCAGTTCCGAAGCTCTTCCTCTCGTCTCCTGTCATCCCTCCTTTCTCTCTCTAACCCACATACCTTCACTAAGCACACATTTTCCTTTGTCTCTCTCTCTCACTCCTCATCCTCCTATTTTTTCCCCGTTACTTATCTCTTTATCTCTTTCTTTCCTTTCTCTTCACCTGTCTGTTTCTCTCTCTTTCTGATCATGAATTGGTTTCGGCCATAGCCCCCCTTACTGCATCTCCCCCAGCCACTTTCCTCATATTAGCACCAGAGGCCACATTGAGCAGGCAGATACACATTGGCTGCCATTGCCTGTGAAAAACGAGCTTTGGAAAGGCAATAAATTGCATCCAATTTAGAGATGAAGGCAGAAATAAATTTCTCTTTTTCGACGACTGAAGAAAGAGGAGAGAGAATGGGGCGGGGTGGGGGGGTTATGGGGGGGGGGTGTAGGAAAACGAGGCCTCCAGATAATTTCATCTCCACCTTTTATTTTTCTTGGCAAAATCTTCCTTTGAAAATTTCCCTCCTGTATATATTCATTTAGAATTTGTGCAACAATTTGTGCTTCAGTGTTCAAATAGCTTTTTTTTTTTTTTTTTTTTTCAGGTCATGAAAATAATCACTTTTGCCTCGGCTGGCTTTTTTGCATCTCAACTCGATGATATGTTTTGACTCAGAGGCAGTATTTAGAAGAGAAAAAAATTAATCAGACATGATTTGGCATAGACACTGTTTTTTTCTTCTCCTTCTTCTCCTTCTTCTGTTATTCTCCATCCTTATTGCATTAAACTAAATGAACTGTCTAAGAGACTTAAGTTCTCGCATTGTGGAGCTGTTGAAGATCCAGCAAATGAGTGCTTGTGTGAAGTAGTTTCAGGAATGATTAAAGGAACTGTCTGCTAATGACCGCATGAACATTCCTTTTCCCTTCCTTTAACTGCCGGTTTCTTAAACGCTTCCAGAAGCTTCCATTCTCTTCCCTTCGGCAAGCGGCGAAATATCTTTTGAAGTCATGAAACAAATCGGCGAAACACTTCAAACTGAATTGCTTTGCGTCCTGACAAATATACAAAGCCGATCCTTCTGTTCTTCCAGCACTACGGTGAGGATACACGCCTCGCGTTTACTTTCAAAGCCTGAAGGGAAGCTGAAAATGTGAAATCGGTGTTTGTGTACAGGTGGAGAAAGAGTTGTGGGCCGTGGCTTGTATTACCCTTGCTGACAAACAGCAGAGGGAATCATGAGGGGAAAGCACTCAGGAGGATTGCTCATATTGCTTTCTTGCTCCCCATGTTTCTGCTCACTTAAAAGAAAAATAAAGAAAGAGAAAAAAACGTTTCGGTTTCTTCAGTGCAGCTTTTCCGTGTTCTGACAACTCAAACGTTCAAAAAGAAAGTAAGAAGAGAAAAAGGGGATTGTTTCCAGTTTATTTGGTTGCATCTAAATGATATTGATGATAAATATATTGTAGTTTCAGCTCCATGTGTTCATTTCACTGCGTTGGTTATTAAGTTGTATTAAATGCAGTGGAAAGTCATTGCGAGCTCCAGTCTACTTGCCATATGGGTAATGGATTGTATCACCGCATTTCCCGAGCCAAGTCTCACTTAAATCTGTGAGATGACCTGTGCATTTCTGTCACCATACTGCATCGTTCTCGCAGGCTCGAAATGTAACTTGCGCGTCTAGAATTAGATAGGTGGCAAAATTATTCTCAAGTCCAAAGCCGTCCATCTGGGAGCTCGGATATTATTACGAGCCGCGCCATAGAATCCTTTCGGGATGGAGGCTGCTATATGCGAATATCAATTATATGGTCTAATTTATGGCATTAATAACTTAAAATGATCCGCACCCATGACAGATGCTGTGCAGTGTGTAAAATGGTAAAAAGATTGAGCAAATACTAACAACTTGTTTCATTCTTTACTTTTTTACACTGGGTGTTTGTGTAGTCCGTCTCAACTGATGAATAAATCAGTTTGACTTATTCATCAAAGAAGATCCCGGCCTTTCGGCTAAGCTGTTCAGTACTCTTCTGCACGGCTGGATAACGTGCTACGGGCGTAAGGGTGACTTCAGAGTGCTAGGTGTTAGGGTGAGCCCTAGTGCACATGGCCCATGCTGATTGGACAGCACTTGTTTAGCCTTCTACCTCAAGACTGAACCTCAATTCTGTCCGTGTCTGCTTTCAGCCCTGTAAATTATGTAAGCACAAAGAGCAGTAAAAAGCTAAATGGGCTGCCTAACATCGGTGGAACCTCCAAACGATGCATTTTTAACTAAAGTCTACAGTGCATGTTTGGATAGCCATGGGCACCCCTCTGCATTCGAGTGTACTGTACACTGCAGCTGTATAGTGTTCCTTTTTTTCTTTTTCTTTTTTTTTACCTAAGGTAGCTCTTGGCATATAGAAAGAAATAGAGCTATTTTTAACTTTTAAAAGGTTGTCGTTTAGATTTTAACCGAGGAAACAGGAAATCTTTTGAATAAAAAAAAAAAAGAAATTATGTCAATTAGAAGAGAGTGATATAACAAAAATATAATATCTATAAACTTTAAGGGATTGAGGAATCATATGTACATATATGAGTGGTGATTAAGAAGTAACATAACGTACGTAAAAATCTAACTTCAACCTAAAAGGATAAATATTAATAAAATAAATATTCATAATAATAAAAAAATATATTATGTTAATATTTGATGACGATATTGCCCAGTGCTAATACTGACTAAATAGCATTTGAAATAAAAAAAAATTTTGAGAGCCATTATGAGTAATGAACGACAACAAAAAACATTTCCTTAACCTCCACCCCACATGTAAAGGTCTGTGTAGAACGTAGCACTCATATTTAACTGTATACACCACGCACTGTACACATGTCTCCTGTCTGCCTTTAGTTTCGAGCTGCCACACCGTTAGCGTGTCCCGTTCGCTGAAGGGAAATCGATGTTGGCTCTTCATGGAACGCTGATCCTGTCTGACTCTTGTGGAATAATTAAAGAGCCCCTTGCCCTGTCGCCACCATCATGATGACTAATGCACTTCATGGGCTGCAGCTCTTACATAAATCAATAGCATTTTTTATTTATTAATTTATTTATTTTCCTGTCAGTAAAAAAAAAAAAAAAAACCTGGAGTTTTCCCTCACGGCGGTTGTGGGTCAGTGTGTCACTGTGCCGTGTCAGCGATGTTGATTCGTTCCGACAGGCTTCCTTCCTGCACAAGAAGAAGAAAAACACACATTTCCCTTCCACCACAGTAGGACAGGAGATACCGTGTTAGTCACAGGGGGGGTGAAGGCCTGACATTCGTGCTTTATTACATCAGATGATTAAAGGAATGCTGAAGGGCTGGACATACAGTAAGGCCATCTGATTTACTGTACTTGACTATTTGAATGACTAGAAAATGACACAGTTGAACAATATGGAGATGTCAAAATACTTCCAGTGAATAACACAGTAATATGACTTCTAAAGGAAGTCAGAAATTAGATTTGGGTCTTTTATACATCTTGTACAGTATATTTGCTGTGAAGGATTTCTGTCATTTCTTCGATACAGTGCTTTCTTCAAACTTGTATGATATTGTAAATGTGTTTAACACATGTGACTATATTGTAATAATATACAGTATAAAGCATAGAGCCTCATGATCGTTACCACAAAACCGAAACATTTTCCAGACACAATTGTATTGCACATAGTTTTGCTTTTTATAAAAGAAAAAACAGCATATTGTTAGAAATAATAACCAAAAGAGTCTAATTATTAATTAGAGGAATCATTTCATCTGGAAATGCACTATGACTGAGCTTTAATATCAACCGTAATCATACAGAGGCACACATGCATACTGTACAGTACATATTCTATTCAGCCGAGAGAAAAATAAGAACGTGATGGACTGTGATATCCTTCAGGCCTCGGCAGGCATTAGGTTAGGAAACATTAAATCGATGCCCTGTAATGCGAATTGACTGCCGACTTTGATCATCAGCCTTGGGAGTGCTTTAGCATTGAATGCTGTCAGGCTGACTGACTCAAATATTCAGCAGGCGGAGGAGAAGAGGGAGGGGGAGAGGAAGAGGACTGCCACATACATTCAGCCAGAGTATTTAAAGAGACATGTTTAGCAAATGAAAAGTCTGCGTGCGTGGTTGTATTACCGTAGGGAGACAATATGAGAGAACAGACATTTTACTTCAATTAATGCACAGAGCACTTTGGCACTCTTTTGACACACCGGCTCAACCCTGACAGCAGTGGGTTGTGTTACTGTAGTTATCACGTCCTCCCGGCTCGCCGAGACGTCTGTCTGACCTTACCTGCCCTTCCACTGCTCCAGGCCTTCTAATACCCATATCTGTCTCAGCCTAAGCTGATTTGTCTATTTTTGCTAGACTAAATTGAGTTTAAAGAGGCAAAAAAGGCTTCTAAATCATGCTATTTCCTTCAAGAAAGGTCAGAAAACCTCATTGTTCTAAAAAGCCTTCTGTAAAACTCATAGTTCATTCTGGCTTTCAGATAAGAACGAGGAAAATCTTCATTACTTTCCCATTTACACATACTGTACGTGCACTGCTCAGATGGATATGTTATGGTATGAAAATCACTCACCTACAACCTCCGCACAGATATCTCACAAGTGATGCCCCATTTATGCAAACATATATTAAGGGCACCTGTTGTTCTAAACAAGCGCTGTATGCTGTTCTCGCTGTTAAACACTCTTACTTATACAGTACAGTTATACGCGCAGTACAAGTGCACCATGATGTCACGTAATGACTGAAGGCACGGAGAAGTGATCGGATTCATAGGCCGACATTCATGAAGGAGGAACAGGAAGTGGTAGAAGAGTCCAGAGGAAAAGGGAAGGCTTGTGTGCATTGCCTGCGTCTCTTTTGTACCGGACCCAAACGCTGAATGAGCTGCGGAAAAGCTGAAAAGTAGCGCCGGTGCTAGATGTAGCTCCTAACAAGCCGACTGTTCAAAGGCTTTTGCGTGCTCTGGAGAACATGAAAGATGTGTTTAAAAATTTACAATCCTGGTCTGTTCCAGTGCTATAGACAGAGAGAGAGAGAGAGAGCAGATTTCCTCATCGCTGTAATCCCCCTGTTGCTTGCATTGTAAATTAATTAAGATGTTTATGATGGATTCTAGCACCTAATGGAGTGGTGATTAATAATTCCTGCACTGTAATACTACTATTTTTACGCGTTGCATAGGAGATTGCGGAGGTGGGCGTGGTCCGTGAGTGTGCCCTGTGAATAACCTCTGTGCTTTAGAATGTGAAGGTCCTGCAAATGCATGCAGTTTGGCTTTGAGCTTTGTGCAAATCCTGTACTGTATGTACTCTAGGTCCCACTGTGAACCACATCTGTCCTGGAAGTCTCAGTGTTTACATTTCCTGTTGAAGACCTAAATATTCGCCATGATGATGATGATGATGATGGTGATGATAATGAAATGACAGTGGTGCATGAAGAATTACAGACCCGTCCACATTGGAGTCAGATAAAAGTCATGCAGCTTATTGGATAATGTGGCTTTTAATGTGCATGCCATCATTTTCTTTGAACACGTTCCTGATGAGCTCCGTTTACACAGACTTCAACCTGTACAGCCCATTCCTGACCTAATGTTGCATGCGTATTTATAAAGGCTTATTCTGTATTATTGTCTTATATAAACGATCTGCATTATTCAAACTTATATATAAGAAATGAGTCATGTGACATAAGACTAAATTATATACTGTACAGTGGATTGCTTCGTGGGTGGATTTTACAATAAATTCACAGTTTCTAGCGTAATGTACTGTACTCCTGATAAATCAAAGTCACATTATGATGCTATGTGAGTGCGATCAAAACCAAACTTTTTTTGCCAGGTTCCCCCCCTCCCCCACCCTTCCCCCCACATATGCGTCCTCACCAGGGCTTTGTTACAGTACATTCCTGTGTCTACCTGGCTGTATTTCTTGAGTCAGGACCCGAGCAGGAAACGATGCTCTGTGTACACTATATCAGGCCTGCATGTCTCAGTTGTTAAACAGTGTGACTTCCTGTTTTTTGTTTGTAGATTTATGGTTAGAGATAGTTTTGAGAGCTCTGGTTGACCCTGGACGGTCAAGACAGAGAGACTATTCGTGTGTCTTCACCATAGTGTAACTCTTATATAACACAGCAGAGTCAGCGAACAACCCGAGTGTAGTAGGTACTGTAATGGGAGCTCAGTTAATATGACTTGACTTCACTTTACTTTCCAAAAGTGCAGTATATTTGTATCGTGTCATAAAAAGTGGCAAAGGGGTTGTGTTACTTCAAAAGAGTGAATTTGAAAATGAATTAATAAGCATTAAATAAACTATTATTTCTGTTAAGAGGTTTGTAATTCTTTTAAACAGCTGGCACTTAACATTACATAATGTCTGTCCAGGAACAGTAATAATATTTGTTTATCGATTTATTTACCATGCTTTTGATTTCTCTCTCTTGACTCACTATAAATAATTGTAAAATATATTTGATTTAAGTGAACGAGCAAGCCGGGATGTAGAGAGCGGCTTCTCTGATGAACGCTGATCCATAACGGGGCTATCTCTGATCTTTCCCGAACTTGCCGAAAGCATGCAGCGGCTCCAGCTTTTAATTATGAAAAACATGAAAAATAGATGACGTGCAAAGTGCCAGGCATGATGGCAGTCGTGTAGTGCTACTTTCTGCTTCTGCCTCTGCTGTACTGGCAGATATGTCGAGAGACAATTTCCATGTTCGGGTCCAGAGGCTACACAGCAGTTCGGTGTTATTAATTGGATCATCGACGGACCTGTAATTCCACTCACAAAGCGTTTATTACCAGAGAGAGTTGTTGGGGCAGTTAGCATTATTGGACAGGGCTTAGCACGGGCCAAGTTCATTATCCCAGTTGTACTATTACATTAAAATCCATCTAAGCATCCAGCATGCGGATCTGAAAAGCATCGGCCGTACTCTCGGTCTTGGGAGCTATCTTTGTGGGCAGCGCGAGCTCTCCAGACTTCCACTGCACTCCGGCTTTCGCTAGCCGAGACAGAGTGTCCGACAGGGATTATGAGGGATGTTTAATTCATCTGTGCTCAACCTGCTTGCTTAACATTCTGCCTGCTCCGCCACACTGAGGTGTCTGATGAAGAAAGAGGAGAGGATAAAAGTAAAAGAGCATTAGATAAACAGTTCAAATGAGGTGATGTAGAAGGGAGAGATGGTGGTAGGCTTGCATTTTAAGATGTGGTTCAATTTGGAAAGCACCCCCGGCCCACTCCTGCTTTCAGGATGTAAGATGCTGTCGATTTCGCATAAATGGTTTAGGAAGGGGGTGGGGGCGGGGGGGGGGGGGGGGCAAGGAGGGGGGGGGCAAGGAGGGGGGGGGGGTCGTGGATGGGGCTGAAATGTGGTGGCTTTGCAGTCATCCATAGGACTGCATTCAGATTTTACAGCTAGACACTCTTTCCTATAAGATGTTTTAAGCTGTAACATTTTGATGTGAATTAAAACACATACACACACATACACACACACACACACACACACACACACACACACACACACACACACACACACACACACAAAAAAGCCATGAGTGGAATTTGTCACCATTTTCTTTATGAGTCATAAAGACCAGACTGAGAATCTGCGTCCAGCATTCACTAAACGCTCGGTAGCCATGCATTACTGTTTTGCATGTTCTGAGGAAGCACTAAAACCACGTGGTGCATTGCTGTGGTTTTCTGCAGTACAGTTTTGCTGACAAACATCGTTGGCACCCTTGACCACAAATGAGTGAAGTCTAGAGAGGCAGAGGGGGGAGGCGGGGGGTGGGGGGGTGAGGGCTTATATCTTCTCACAGGTGTAAAAGAGTAAGTGAGATCTCTGTGGCCTTTGCTGAAATTTCCAAACACTTATGCAAGATAGAGTAAGTGACATTTACTTGAATGTCTAAATAATTTACGCGAACCCACATCACAGAGGAGTAAATATCTTTTTGTTTTGTTTACTTCAATCTTTTCCAGTGACGAGAACAATCAGTTGTTCACTTTAATGTGGCTGAAAGACTGAACTCATGAATGCCTTAGTTCATTTCTCCTTCATACTCTACTTTGTTTTTCAGTATAAAGTTTGGACTATATATAGTGTGTGTGTGTATTCTTTCTCTATATGATATACGATATATATATAAGTAAAAAAAATCATGTATTCTTTCTCTGTGAAGAATTTTTGTGTGTGTATATACACAGTCTTTCTCTATATGAATTTTTTTTTTTTTTTTTTTACATGAAGCTGAAAGCCTTGGAAAGCCTGAAATAATGCCATCTGTGTGTAGGACAGAATTGTATCTGACTTACATCAAAGGAATTGAGTTATATCACAAACAGACTAACGCAATTTATAACATTTTATGTATAGCAAGAGCCTTAATTATCTATTAATACATTCATAACATGGTTAAGACATTCATATACAATACTAAATACAATATTAAATAATTTAAGAAAACGCGTTCATATGGATTATGTGTTGTATTAAAGACATTTTGCCAAAGCCAGTGAAACTCAGGGCAGGATGTGTGCGTGAGGAGTTGCAGCACAGAGAGTGACTTGATGCGGCCAGCAAAAATGCTCTTGTAATGCATTTGACATTAACGTCATGTTTGCTAATGCTGCAGCTCATCACGCAGGTACATTTAGGGC
>JAAGKR010000681.1:0-30455 GCA_011419295.1 Clarias macrocephalus
CATTAAATTTGCTTGGTGATGGTAGGAGGTTATTTATGATTTGATCACTAACACGTGGCCCTAAAACACTTTCTGGCAGAACCAAAGAAAGTTTAATTCATCAAACTTTATGTTGTAAAATTTCAAACACACATTTTTTGTGCATATGAATTGTGCATTTTTTCTTAAAGTGTGGCAGCCAAGAATTAATGTAAGAAATTGCACAGGGGTTGGCTGGTAACAATGGCATTTTGGAAATCTTCCAAGTTCTAGTGAAACCAGGTCGTGGTAGAGGGGACTCGTTTGTCGAGCCGAATATTCCCGATACGTTTTTGAGCACAATGAGAGGACGCAAATCGGTGTGAAGGCACATTTTCCGAATAGCATCTGTGCTCCAGGCTGACGAAGGTCGATTAGTGTCATAAAACTCTGCCAGTGCTGAAGCCGGGGGGGTCAGGAGGGGCGGGGAATGGGGGTTTAAAGGGGGTCAGATCAGTGTGTGTGTGTGTGTGTGTGTGTGTGTGTGTGTGTGTATATGTGTGTGCATGTGCTGGGGGAAAACTCGATGTGAGGATGGGGGGCAGAAGTCCGCAGATGGTGTAAAGATCAGAGGGGGACTATCCAGGTGAGGGGCTCAGCCCCCCTGGCCAGTCCAATCTGAGCAACTCATTCAAATGCTAATGAGGGAGTAAAGCACATCTGTTCCCCCCCTACCAGGCTGGATCTTTGTCACCTGAATAGCTTCCCCACCAGGTATCAAACAAGCAGCAGGAAACAGGCCCTTTTCATCCTGCTACCTCCACTCTCCAATCAGCAAATGAGGCCCTGGTGAATCCAGGAGCCCCAGAGATCTCCCACTCCAAGCCAATCGCACCTGACACTGTTACACTCCCCAATGAGCCCATGCTATAGACATAAAGGTTATGCAGTCTTAAGCTTTGCCTCCATAATGTGCATACTTTGAAACCTAACCTCCTAATTGTCCTAAGAACCAAACCCCGTTCGTGAAACATGGTAACCCGTTTATCCTTATATTCACCAATAGACCAGCATACACTTACCAAGCAACCTACGACTAACAACCACGAACAATCCAACACACAATTTTTACCCTTCCTTGTCCTAGTTGTTCCATGATTCTAGCTTACCCTCCAACAATACCATTAACGAACCAGAGCACCAAATCCCTCACCTTATAGCCCATCAACACGGTAATTGTTATGTGCACAAAAGAACATTTATTCTAATCGTCATAATCAGGCATCATACCTCACCAGATCAACACACCTTTACCCCAAGCATCTATTACATACATTATTAAACTCCAGTATAGTGTTCTATAATATCTATAGGTAGGGGACACCCAATCACACACTTCGGGCACTATGAAAGCACCAATCAATCTACTGTGAAGGTCTTTGGACTGTGGGAGAAAACCACCAAGCATGATGAGAGAATGTGCAACCAGGACAGAGCAGATGCAAGATTTGACACATCAACCTTGCAGTTCCAAGGCAACAGCGCTGACTGATAAGCCACAGTGGTGTTAGACAGATACTAACATGCATAACATCTACGTAAACAAGCTGATAACTTACCTGAACTCAACCCAAATGGATGTCCCAGACCACCAAAATAAACCAAACTTACCCTAAGAACTCACATCTGATGAGTGATGCCCTACTGCCTTACTTCTACCAAACTTTATTTTATTTTTTTTATTCGATCCATCACCAAATGCCACTTTGCTAACCAAAATTATGGTTGCACATATATATCCTAAAGTCTATCAAACCATTCCTTACCTCGAGCACCATTTCTAACCCTTGCTAATCTCCAACACCCAACCACAGCCCCTGGTTTCCTTCAAAAACGTCAAGCCATTCATACCAGCATCTTATCACACCACCTTCACACACACACACACACACACACACACACACACACACACACACACACACCCCGCTGACGCCTTTCCGACATACCAGAGAGAATCTTGTGAAGATGCGCGCTAAGAGAGCAAACCTCAGCGCACCAGGCAGACGCAAGTTCTTATAGAGTCTTATTACTAATGCATGAAGCAGGTGCGTGTAAACACAAACGGAGCAGTTTTGTCTGCATCATTTGTGCTTTTTTTTCCATCCTCCCCCTTGTCTGTATCACCTACCTTTTCACTGCCTGTTTCACAAACACATACACACACACCACATATTTAATTAGGCGCTGCTGCGAAGAGCCACCTCTCTCTCTCTCTCTCTCTCTCTCTCTCACGGAGAAGAGCTGCGGTTTCCAGCTCAGTGCTGACGACCTGAGACAGCGCCCCCTCCCCACCCTACACCCCAAAGACACGGCATACTAAGGGGGAACCTCCTGCTGGTCTTTCACATGCTAAACGCACCTTTCTAAAGCTTAATCTTCAGGCAGGCCAGTTAAACAAAACGGCCCCCTATACGTTTATTGCACAACAGACGCCGTTAGCATGACAAAGGCCCTCATATCCATCTCGCCATTCTGAAAGAGCGACTCCTCTCAAATTTACGGCACATTTGGGCCCTTTTTTTTCCACAGACAATGAAGTAATTTATGGAATCGGACCATTTTTGAAGCCTGGTTGAGACACATAAACTCATGAATTATACACATAAACTCATGAAATATACGAACTTTCCAAGCACTTTTGCAAAGACGTTGGCACAAAATTAACACGCCGATTTTCTCCTTGAGTACACAATCTATGATATTCATGCATGTCCCCTTACATAATTGAGTAGATTTCTTCCCTTTCACTTCGAGCTCTGGTGGGATTGCACACCGGATTTCAGGATGTAGAAAAGGAAATTTTGATCTAAGGTCTTTTTTTCTTACCTTCCCTCCACCAGCCCATGGGTTTACTCTCCCTATGTTTCCGTCAATCTGCTTCTTTTTTGATCAGGGGCATGAAAGCTGGAGCGTGTGTGAGCGCCGGGTACCTGGGGTATGGCTAGGTGCTAATTAGCGCAGCAGGATAATTGATGTGTAGATTACACTGTGAACAAATGCCTCGACTTGTTTGTTCTTCTCACTTTTCCTGTCCCCCCCCTGCTCCACTCCTAGAATCCCCCACACACACCTCCTTACCTACACCCTAATGAACAATTTACCTGCCTTGTTAAGACCACGCTAACGCAGAATAAAAGCGATCACGTGACAGGGAATTGATGAAGCAACGTGTGTGTGTGTGTGTGTGTGTGTGTGTGTGTGTGTGTGTGTGTGTGTGTGTGTGTGTGTGTGTGTCGCTGCAAGGTGAGGAGAGGTATTTCCCTTAGGTAATGATACCTTCCAAGGCGCTTGATTTACAAAAACACTCATTCTCCTGACCTGGTAGAAATTTCTTCTGCTGAGTGAGAGGCTTTACCAAAAAAAAAAAAAGAAGAAGGGAAAGAAGAAGAAAAACCTGCAGCAGCTTGGAGGGGAAAAAAGGAAACAATTTCTAAATGAAAGGGCATGCCATTAGAGCTCCAATGGGCCTCCATTGTTATGCCCCTATAATGCCATTTCCTTCATCTTTTGTTTTTGGGAAGCTATTATTAGCCCACCTCTCACAGCTGTGAATACGTTCAATAGGGTTTGAATTTGGTCATTAACAAGTGAATATCAGCAAACACATTTTCGCTGAGCCCCTGCCACTGCTAATAAACTAATAATGAGTCCGACTCTAATTGGGAAATGCAATGAAGACTCGGTGAGAAGACGCCTGAGGTAGTGCACACGAGAGAGGGAGAGAAAGAGCGAGAGACAGGAGAGAGGACAGGTCATTACGAGGACAGATGTTGAGGGAAAAAGGTGAACAGTTGAATCGTCGCCTCCGCGCACTTTTCGCGGACACCAGTAATCCGTCTCAGACTAGTTTACAAGTTAAACACATTATTGTCATTATGGACTCCCTTATAGCAGAGCTCAGCAGGAGTACAAACACACACACGTACACATACACACACACACACACACACATGCACGCTGAGGTATCTATGCCTGCGAGCCATCACACCGATTAGCAGCCAGAGAATTCCACGGGTCACCGTGTCTCCTGAGAGCTGGATGGCCCGATGGTCCTGACTGCACCAAACCTTTGCAGCGGGTGATCAAAAGCAAGAACGATTCGAGCCGTATCTCTCTATTTAACCCTGAGCACGCCATGCTAACCTGTTCTCAAGAGACTGGAAGAAAATGTTTTTATTATTATTTCCTAAATGGAATCTAAGGATTTAGCTGTAGCAGTTTGACTTTTGCTACTGCGATACAAGGGGCACTGCTTCTCACCAGTGAGCTTTGATGTGCATTTTCTCCAACATAATTGAGGAACTATGTTGTTTTAGGACATTTTTACATTAGGACCCGGGATCTTTTGCGAGAACACTTGACCCGAAAGTCTGGGTCATTTTGATTAGTGAGAAAAAAAACGTTCCGTGCTTGAGAACCATGCTCGAACCCACTGGAAAAGGTGGGCTTGAGAATGGTACTCGGGCATGGGTCAAATGAACTATGCAAGCCAATCGTACCTGAGAACAGAGGTTGATTGCCGTTTAAACTCGGCGTCATCAGTGCCGTCGAGCTCCCACGAAATTTCTGTGTGCATGTAGCATTGTTCATCCTCTGACCTACACAGAAATAGCTGATAAAATAGGAAGAGTAATGCTCTTGCACACCTTAACATTTTTTTTCCGAAAAATTACTATTAGGCATAGCCCGTAGGTTAACATCCGTGTTCTTTTCTTCTCTTATGTTTTATAAGCGTACCTGAGAATGGAGAACAGAAATAATGTGAATGCTGGCCAGCAAGGGCATGGGGATAGAGAGCAATTGTTCCTCGGCACGGTACAAATATATTGTGTCTAATTTTTGTTTATGCTGTTAGCTTGGAGCCTGAAGTCTTGTCTGACAAAATATCCTAGGTGGCAATAAAAACACTTCTGCAATGTTTTACAAATGTAGATTTGCACCTGATAATTGTATTATTTTTTGGGGGCAAAATAGGAAACTTTTAACATCCATGCTGACTGGAAAAAGAGGCTTAATCGTCAAATATACCACAGAACTTCAGGTCAAGCTATAAGTCCTTCTAGTAATTGCCTCGATCAGTAACCTAGCAGAGTTCTCCCATAATCCTCTACCACACTCTATAAGTGCAGCGAAATGCTCCCCCCACACACACTTCTCAATATTTTGGTTCTGGGACTGTAGCGTAATCATCTTATACACGCTTCTCTTTGTTGGGGGATTTTCGCGTTTCTCCTTCCAGAAAAGATAAGCAAGACAATAATGAAAGCTTTTTCTCTTCCTTAATTACCAAACCAGTGCCCCTGCGAAAAGGACAGAAGACTGTGTCATCGCAGGAGGAAGAAGAACATTTGTGGGGGGGGAGGGAGGAGGATGAGAGAAAGGGAGAGAGAGAGAAGAAGGCAGTTTGGACTTTTTTTTTTTAGAGAAAGAGAGAGAAACTGGGAGTCAGACAAACTGGCATTTTCCATCGCCAACCTGATAAAACTCCCAGCATCCCTCACCCTGACCGCCCTTTGTTTTTCTCTCCCGCCTTCTTCCTGTCGCCATCTCTCCATTTAATCTAGGCGGCTAGAAGGGTTTACTCCCCCCCCCACCCCACCCTACCCGTGAAGACAGCATGAGAGGAGAGAGAGAGAGAAAAAGAGGAAGAGTGGACAACGTGGGTCGGGTACATTAGGAACTGCCGTAGTCCACAGGAAACCTGCTCAGAGCCCAAGTTTTAACAAAAGTCTTTCATCTTGGCGCTGCTTTTCCTCGAGACGGCACGCTCCTAACGGCCCCTTTTAAGTGCATACCTGATATGGAAGCACGGCTTATTGTCTCCAGGGTCGGTGCGGAGGGAAATGCATATCTCCCTCTCCACGTCCACTATGCCCCTTCATCGCTTTGAAAGCGAGATACAGAAGGCTTTTTAATCCTGCCGAAACGCCCTTCCTCTGGCTATTAGCAAACTCAAAACAGATAATTACTGGAAGGCAAGAGAGGGAGACCGGGCCTCGGGTAGCCTCAGATACAGAGATCTATTCGTGGATAGCACCTTTGGTCGAGCACAGCTAAGGGGCTAGGATTATAAATGGCCATAAATAAAACGGATCAGTTGCATAAGCACTGGAGAAGTGACATCAGAGCAAATTTTATTTTAATTATTTAATTTAATTTAATTTAATTTAATTATATATTTTTCTTAAAACTTTAGCTAAGGAAAACATCACATTTCTCTTAGTAGTCTCCTGACATAAAGGAGTTTTAAAAATCTGGCAAACGAGGTAAACTTCACTTCAAATCAGTAAACAAATTTACTAGCATGCTAGCTAACATAATATAAACTTTTGTAAACTACTGTGCATTTCTAATAAGAGAATTCTATGCTAAGTAGCACTGTTTACACTTGCTAAATTCAGCTATTCAATAACATTATTATTATTATTATTATTATTATTATTATTACTACACATTTCTTTTTAACATGACCACCTTTTCTGATGAAATAAAACTAGCCATGTTTGCTACTGGGTTTAATGACTCAGCATAATTGTTTAGCATAATTAACTATGCTAATTTCATGCAGCTAAATTTACTGCTCCATATAGCGTGTAACCTAACTATTGTTCATTATTATTATTATTATTATTATTATTATTATTATTTTAGCAATAGCTATTTGAGAACAGGACAAAACAATTAAATCCAGGGGGAAAAAATCATTAGCAGGAAACTAGCCTAAACTGAGCAAAAATAACAGTATTTAATGCTAAGTACTACTTAACTTGCTAGTCTTTTTAGTTGAGCTTAAGAATTACTCTGCTATTATTTGCTTTCTGACTAACCTGTTTAAATGTCTAAATTTGCTAGCATGCTATCAAACTCAGCATATATACTATCCTATATGCTGAGTCCAATTTTAAGCTAGACAACACAAGCTAAGCTAAAAAAAATGAGGAAGGGATTTTGTGAGCTAAATGTGTACTTAGCTAAGTTTAATTGTGAAAAGCAATATATTAGTTAACACAGGAAACATTTTAATCCTGTTAGCACATTTATTAGCATGCCAACTTGAGGTAAACTGAGGTAAATATTTATGCTAGATAAGTATAATTTTAAAAAATGCTCAGTTTTTTTCGCCTTCTCCTTATTTTTCCTCTCTTTTTTTTTCTGTCCTCCATCTGTCCATGTTGTCTCTCCTTCCCTCCCTCTTTGTGATTGTAAGTCACAGGGGAGACACTAAACCAAATACAGGAGGTGAAATATTGGCGTGTCACCTATCTCATAATCTGGACAGGAAGTGGAAGGCATTTGGAACTGCACCCTTCCCATCTCTCTCTCTCTCTCTCTCTCTCTCTCTCCTGCGCTCTCTCTCTCCTTCCTCCTTTTCCTTTCAGCTGTTTGTTGATTCGGTTAAACCAAACAGGCGCCGAGAGTCACAAAGACGGCGGGAGTACAACACTCGGATAAGAGGACGAGGAGGAAGAAGGGGCGCTTGGGCCTTGTCTTTTAAGAAAAGAAAAAGAAAGGAGGAAAAAAAAAGGTTTTGATTTAGACACAGGGGCAGAGGGCAGCGTCAGGATGCAAGACCTGAGCGGAATGAAAGACCTACCTGGGGAATATCAGAAAAGAGTAAAGAATAAAGCGAAGGAAACCTTTAGAAAGAGAGTGCATAAATAAAGAGCGAGATGTTGCTAAATGTTTTTATTTATAAAAAGCTTTTTATCACTATGTCAGCCTGCATATTTTTCTGCCTATATATATGTGTGTGTGTGTGTTGCCCCAGCTTGTTTTTTTATTGAGGTGCTTATCTCCGTCAGTGTGTTTAAGGTGTGTGTGGGGATGAAAGGCGCGTGGGTGTTTTTGTCTGGTGACATCCTCCCGGCCGCGGCGCCGCAGAGAGGAACTAATCAGGCTTTTACACCTTGAAGCGAACCAGTGTAGCTTTAGCGCTGCGCTAACCACACACACTCACACACATGCACACACTGTCACTGTTACAAATTGGCTTCTCCTGAACTCAAGGTGCCAAAGGACCATTAGACAGACAAAAGGCAGACTTTTTTCCCTTTGAATGTGTAAAAAGGTGCATACCTCTTCATTAGTAAAGCTTTAGATACCGAAATTCCTCTTTAATCTATTCATTTAAACATCTTCCCTCTTATTTTTAGAGCTTCTTTCATTTGTTGATTAAAAACAACTCGAAATCTTCCGCTAACCTGAAAGTGGAGGAAACATCACACCTAAACAGGCAAGGCTAGTAAAAAAGGTTAGCATTAGGGAGCGCCGTGTTCAATTAGCGTCCCTGCTAATCAGGTTGCCAGGACTACACCCAGTCCTGCGGGACACAGAGAGATTTCGTTTCCTGTGGACTCCACCTGACTCAGCTGTGGCTCAGCTCGAGTCGAATCCACACAGAGATAAGAGCTAATCATCCGTCAGAGAGGAAGAGAAGGATGCTGAGGAAGCTCTCGCTGTCATAAGACGTTCCATACTGTCGGAGTGGAACAAAAGCTGGGTCAGAGACCCGGAGTTCGTTGTCTCGTGTGCATGTATGTCGTACACAAGAGGGGTGACGACGCACAGCTGCTGCGATGTTCTGCATGTTCCACCGTGTCACACCGTCCGCCTTCTTAATCAACACCGCGCACAGAGCCACATCTGTGTCGAGCTCAGGTCCTGCTTATTAATTCTGTCACACCTATCGTAGATAAACAAGTTCCTGACGTCTCTCTGAAGCTTCTGTTTTTCGAGTAAAAAAAGACAGGAAAGGGTTCTCTATCAGCGTGGGACAAATAGCTATGAGTGCGCCGTTTTGTCCGAGCAAATCAAACACTTTTATACTTGAACTCAGTTTTAGCAAGATTTTGGGTGGCAAGTCGTTCCTGGTGTGAAAGCAGATTTAATAGCTGATTTGGACAAATTTCCAGAAGAGGAAAAACTTGCTCTCTCCCAGGAATCATGTTAAAACAGATATGGTGAGGAAGCTGGCATTGAATACTGGTTTGGAGAAAAAAAAATGCAAGGAAGAACCACTCTTGCTTGGTATTGAGCAAACTTTCTCAAATAAAAAATCTGTCATACTAGATTGGCTTTGTTTAATTAAATTAGGTGTGGTGCAAGGATGTTCATAGAGAGCTGAAGAGGAGGAAAAAAAGGATGCAGGATATTGCCAAGTGGCTTTAACAAAGAGCAAATTTAGTGATTTGTTTAAAAGGCGCTGCTTTATTTGATTAGGAATGGCATATTAGCGTGAGTTAAGGAGAGAGTGAGAAAGAGAGAGAGAGAGAGAGAGAGAGAGAGAGACGGACATACAGTTGTCAAAGCAGAAGCTGTATGTGAGAGATAAGGATGAGCCATAAACTACGTGTCGTGCGTGTGTCTGTGTGTGTTTGTGTGCACGCGCATGCTCATTCCCTAATGCAAAAGTAGTCAACAGCCTCAGGTTGCTTGAAATCACCTTTGCCTTTACCTAGTGTGTTTGTGGTGAACACCAACCTCACAAGACATTTTAATATTTACATTAAGCAAGCGCTATTTTCCAGTTATCCCAAGCGGAGTCAAATCAACAAAGTGACACTTCTTCTTCAACACTGTAGAGACACTTTCCATGTCACACTGCCTGGCTGTAACCAATACACAAGTAAGAAAAAAAGTCGAGACCTGCAAGAGGAAGCTATACCAGCCATTTAACAAGGCCGGCATCTTTTATTTATTTATTTATTTATGTCCCTCCTGTCCCGTGTGAGTTCAGGAGAAAATGTCCACACTTCTGAAATTCAAGCAGCATCCCACGCTGACGCCAAATCCCAAGGAAAGGAGAAACCTGATTTTCTCAGGTTTAACTAAATAATGTATGCATACTTTTACTTTGGCATGATAAAGCAATTTCGGTCTTAACAGCAGGCTTAGAAGGAAGGAGACTAAAGTGGGGGTAGGTTGGGTATAGGAGCGACTGTTTCTTGAATAATTGAGACAGTTCAAGTGGAGATAAAAAGAAAAGAATACTTCAACCCTAACCCCTCCCTCCTAAAAGAAATTTTTATTTTATTTTGTAACCGTAAAGAAAGCGTCAAGATTTTTTTTCATATTATTATCGCTATAAAGATAAGTGTATATGAAAAGAACATATTTCCTACTAGGAGTCCAAGAACATTAGAGAAAAAATATCTGTTTAAGGGTCCAAGCACCAAACGGTTGAGTAGATCCTCACTGATTTAATGTTCTCATAACAGAAGAACTCTTATAAGGTGTCCAAATGTCTTACTGTTCATAAAATGACCTCATGGACATTCAGTGTTTTCATTTTCAGGTGAAAAACACAAAAGTATTATTACTTTGTTAAATAATAATACGGACCGAAGCATTACATTTTCAAAAGTCCTTTTTTTTTTTTGGCAAAACGCTACCTGTGATGAAAATGAAAGCAAAGGAAGAACCCTTTGTAACTCCGTTGGCCCGAGCCTCAGAGTCTACATCGTGGACCAGACGGATCACGACCACTCACATGCACATGCGTTTATTCAAGTTGTGACCCCTCTTCCCTCCTGTGCCCCCCGGCATATAATACATCGAAACATATTTAAAAAATCGTACATCGAGTTAATGATTTCTGATAAACCTCACAGAGAGTGTGCAAGACTTTAAGTGTAATGGATGCAATGACCTTGGGTGTGAGGTTAAAAAGAGGAAGGAAGGAATATTGGAAGAACAGAAAGGTGAGAAAGGGAGCGATGCTGTAATTAGAGGTCACATTCGTTTACCTTTTACTAGTCGGGTTCAGTGTACAAAAGGGTTTTGATGGTGTGAATTGTACTGGTAAAGTCCTTCTTTTTCAAAAAAAAAAAAAAAAAGTAGAAAGGAAAAATACCGCCTCGGTCAGAGCACCCAAAGCCACGCAAAGCTATCAAAAAGCCAACCAAACCACCACTGCAGGAGCCCCCACCTGGCTCCAGTCCTCCATCTTCACTTTTATACTTGTGTGTGTGTGTGTGTGGATTTGTGTGTGTGGATTTGTGAGTGCCGATTGTGTTTCCACAGCTCCTGCCTACGCCGAAGCAAATCGAAGCGAGGGAGCAAAGCCTGCTGGGATCTCGTCAGCCAAGCGGGCCCGGCCCACGGAGCTCGCGCATGCCAGCAACGTTGCATCAGAGTCGCAACCTCGCGCACGCGTACGCACACACTCGAACCGTGACCCTAGAGCCTCTGCTGCCTCCCACGCAGCCTGGCATGTCCTCCTAACTTCCTCCCAAAGTGTTAAAAAACTTCATGGCTCCCAAGGGAGGAGGTTTAGCAGGGGCCTCACAGCAGCGGGTACCTTTTTTACCAGGCCTTCGCTAATTCCAGCGTCACTCACACACGCTCAGTGTGGGCTTGAGAGGTTTCTCGCAGTCTGGAACGGTAAAAACGTGGTTGCAGAAACACCTGGGGATTAGGGGTTAACCCTCGCAGGTGGAAGCTGACTTTTTTCAAAGGTCCATTTATTTCTACCTCGTTCTCCTTGGTGTATATCTGGTACCACCTCCCCACCCTTTCTTTTCTTTTTTTTTAACCAATATGGTATGTGCGCTAGTTTAGGAAACTGGTAAACTTTTTCAGCAACCTTCCCCGTTTTCACCGGTTCAGGACCCTAACCATTGCGTAATCAGACGTGGAAGTTTCCTAATACATAGCATAAAAATAATAACGACTATAGAGGAGCTGCAACACACGAAGTCAACTTAGCATCTAAAAACAGCGCAAAAGTTCTTCTCATAGGCAGCAATTACACAGGAGGTAGGACCTGAGATACATCTTTTTGAACTTTTTAGCTTCGCTATGCTGCTCGCATTTTATTTTAATGCTGCTAACCATCACGGACTTGAAGGTTCACCAGGGGTCAGGTTAAAGGGTTGTACCTTTCCTTCTAAATTTCGATCATGAAACTTGGATGAATTTAGTTAATCGTGGTTCGTTTCGGAAACCATACGATCAATGTCATGTAATGGCGTTTGCTACCCCCGGCTAGGACTTTACCCCTTATATGGCTCTCGATTCCAGACCTGCACTTTGCCGATATTCTTTGTCATAAACAAATGTGTAATAAATCCGGATGGAAAGTCGATACAAAAAGGTGTGTCACTGAGGCGGTCATGGTATGTGGTGTGTGTATGTGTGTGTGTAGTGGGTGACTGTAAATAGTGGTCACTGTGGGCTCTCTCTCTCTCTCTCTCTATCAGTTTCCTCTTTCCCATCATGTAGTCACTTGATCTGATTCCTCGTCCTGGCCACACAAGGTCGAGAGCCGTCATATTTATCCATACGTGACCGACGCTAGCCAGAAACCGCAATGCAGGACCCTACAAATGAGATTAGCGCAATTTGATAAACCTCCTTCTCAGCTCTGATGTCCTTTATAGCCTGTTTAGTTTGTATTCTCAGGAATTCCTTTGACACGTAATTGGGGACGAAGCAAATAAGCTCATGCAGTTGAGCGTTCGCATGAAGACGCTTGGGCCAACGGTGGCTTCCTTTCTCTTGCACTTTGCATCCTATTCAAACCCGCATTCATTAAGACTAACTAGCTTTTTATCAGCTGTCGAGAACGACTGAGCGAGTGAGAGAGAAAGGGAGAGAGAGAGAGAGAAGGTGTGTGTGAGTGTGTTGGGGGTGAATAGAGATTGGTGCATGATTTCTAATTACACTCCCATAACAAGAGCCTCCCTTGCTTCTTCTTCCTCTTCTTTCTTGATTCTTGATTCTCTCTTGCTTTTTTTCTTCTCCAAAGGAAGGACAATGGCAGACATTTTTAAAAGCCAAAAAAAAAAAGAAGAAGAAGAAACTATACACTGAGACACAGAGCCTGGCGATGATACCCTGCTGAACACAATGGTTCGCTGGTTTATCAGCGCCGGAGACACCAAGATAGCCCTCGAGCACCACGCGAGAGGCTGTGTCTCAGATGCGGCGCTCTCTTGAACGCACTCCTCAAGTGCACCGCTCTCTCTTTCTCTCTCGAAACACTCGTAATCGCACGCGCAAGCTCGCTCGCTTGCAAGCGTGCACGAGAGAGAGAGAGAGAAAGAGAGAGAGAGAGAGAACGTACCTCTTCATAGCTCTCCATGCACAAAGCGAACTGCGGAAAAGCCAACGTGAAACGTTAACCTCCTCGTCCTGCACAAAGACAGACGATCTACCCCTGAGGGACGGGGAAAGGAAGGGTGTGTGTGTGTGGGGGGGGAGTGTCAATAGGGAAAGGTTGAGAGGGGGTAAGTAAGTCCACTGTTACAGTACAGGAGCAGAGCTCATAAATACAGTCAGCGTTATGAATATTTCAGCATAGCGGCTTGAAAATCTGGGTCTGTAATTAAAGATATCGTTGATAGACGCTCATCATCATCATCATCATCATTATCAGAGGTGGAAGGGGTACAGCATCAGACTTCATTACGAGAGACTTATTTTTCTGAGATGTATTTATTTATTTATTATTCCTTTTCCTTTCCATGACTTGTATTCACAGTAGATGTTGCTCATAGCATATCGTAACTCAACGTAATTAACATAATATTCCAAATTATCGTAAAAAATAATTCCCCATGCTGAGATTTCAAGCATCGTTTCAATACAGTATGAAGTACAGTAAGAAGGCTTTGAGACATGATCACACGCTTATCTCCTGAGGTCTTTATTATCAAAAAGAATACTCAGAACAGGCTAAATCTGTTTTTTTTTTTTTTTAAAGAAGAAGGTAAAATTAATAAATGAACTGGGGAAGCCCAGCTTTGCTGCCTGATGCGATTTAGAAAGTGACCTCGTTTCCGTCATGTCTTATATATTTTTTATGAGATGCATGAAATGTGAGTGACGGAAAGAAACACACGAGAGACTTATAGCCCAAATTACACTTTATTTATTTAATTAATTAATTGTGTGCTCATCATTTACTATCATCGTTATTCATTCATAAAATAGATCGATATTTATTCAGAAATTCATTTATTTACTCACCATTTTCATACATATTTTTCTATCTGGTCATGTTCTGATGTATCCAGTTATTTAATGTTCAAGTCAGATAGTTTGTTTTGCATATTTAATTTTTCATAAATTTCTTAGCTTTAATATTTTTACATTTTGTTTCTGTCTTTCACGATATTGCCCTGTGGACTGACGGCTCTTTTCTTTAACCGTTCCCTCTTCTTATCAAACTTGGCTGTAGTGAAACCCAGCAAGAACTTAAGAGGTCGAAAATGCTCTACAGACTTGCTCTGCCAAAGCACTATTCCACCCCGATAAAGAACAGGACATTGTTAAAATGCGCACACACACACACACACACACACACACACACACACACACACACACACACACACACAGAAAACCCGTCTATGAAGTCCCTGCTCTGACACGGCGCGATACAGAAAAGGGAAGTGCAAGGGGCAAGGGCAGACACAGTAACCACTTGAGTAAGTAGCGATCGTCACCTTTTCCGTCCCTCTATTAGCGGATCAGTGGCCGTTAGCCTCGCGCTAACCCCGCTCTCATCCTGAGATTCTTTTTCTCAGTGTATGGGCTCGACTGACAGCGCTGACACCTCGCGACGGAGAGAAAGAGAGGAAACAAGGGCAGGACTTTTAAGGATTCCGAAAGGGCCGGCTGACAAATAAAAGGCTCAGAATTAATCCCGACCCCGGGGAGGAATCAAAGCTGGACTGAAACTATTTCATTCTTTCGAGTTTCCCTTGATTTAAAAGCCGACCTGGTGGGAGTCTCGAAGGCTTTTCTTATAGGAGAGTTCAGAATACTGGGCGTTGGACTTGACTAACTGCAATATTACACAAACTTTGTAATAGATTTTTAGACATTTTGTGATTTTATTATTGAGCCAGTACAAAAACATTCACGCTTTTTAAACATTAATGTTAAACCAAAGAATTTAAAGCTACATAAAAATATTTGTATTCCAGAAAAGAAAGCAGCATATTATATAAGCGAACACTTTTTAGACCAAAAAAAAAAAAAAAAAAAGGAAGATGCTTAATTTTGCATGCAATAAAGAAGCAGATGCAACAGTCAAAATCCTCTGACGAAGTGTGTGTGTGTGTGTGTGTGTGTGTGGCTTTGCAGGATGCTGAGGAAAACCTACAGTACAGTAGGAGCTAATTTCCTTATGAAACTGTACAAATATTACCTGAGACTAAAAAGGTTACCCAAAGCATCGTCACACCAAAAACTGACTTATATTCAGTGACTTATATTTTTAAATATTTTTTCTTGAAGGCAGATAGGTATAGGAGTGATGGATGCTATCAAAAAAAAGAGGAAGAAAAAGCTGATGAAGTTGCTTCATTATATCTCCATCTGATTCCTGCACAAAGTGGTTGATCGATGGAGATTAATAAGCGTAATTATTATTTTGGCCAGAATCCACACCCACCTTGTAAGCACTCTGTGTGTGTGTGTGTGTGTGTGTGTGTCTCTGTGTGTGTGTGTGTGTGTGTGTACACTACATGACTGAAGGATCTGTTAGCCTTAATTTGACAAATCACTTAACTAGCCTGCTACACACATTCAACATATTTCATTCCCCACTGTAAACATTTAGCAAACAACTGAACTAGCCTGACTCAGCAAGAAAAGTATATAAACATGTTTTTTTTTTTTCTTTTCAATTCTAGTGTTTCATTTTATTTGGTATGAGGCTTTAGGACATTTTTCCCTTCAGAGTATTTGACCAGACAAATATACAAGGCAGAGTTTTTGCTTTTTTTTAGAAGCTAGCTAAACTATATCTGTGTGCAGAGCTTAGCAGAAGTGCTGGAACTTCTTGTGCTAACTTACTAGCTAGCTAGCTTCTAGTTGTCTGTGTTACTTACCAAGAAGAAAAGGGAGCTGCTTTTAGACGGTTTTTAAACTTCTTAAAGAGGTTAAGTGAGGTTTAATGTCTATTCATTTCACATTTTACTTAATTTACACGTCTTTTCTAAATGTTTTGATTGTTCTGATATTCAAAAGCATGATTACAGTGTGTGAAATTGGTCATTTTTAAAAATATTTTTGTGTAGCTGGAGCGGATTATCTGCATTTACATTATTCCTGAAGGGAAAATGCGTCTCGCAATACGAAATTTCACCTTAACTACTCGCCTCGGGAACGGATTAAATCCGTGTGCTGAGGTAGCGCTGTAGCTGCTAATTCAGGACCTATCCGGATTTAAGGTAAGCTAAAACAAACAAAACTAGCGATTGCTAGCATACAAACACCTCTCAGAAGGTTGAAAGGGGAGTTCACGGAGATGATGCGTACCCCCACGGAAAGGTCCCTCTGCTGTTAAAACGCCGCCCAATTAAACAGGAAAGAAGCTGCTTGCCTGCAGCTCTGACTCGAACTCCGAAACCCTTGTGAGGTGAAATTAAGCCGGGTTCTGCTTGGCTTCTCTCTGTGTAAACACTGCCTGGAAAGTTGCCCCTAATGAGCCTGTTGCAGTGTTTACCTTAGATAAGGTGAGTGGAGCTGCGCAGATACAGCCCCGATAATGATGTGTTTGCACAGAAAACGGATATGTAGCCATCCTGACACATGAAGGAAAAAAAAAAAACTGCTGCATAAGCCTACATAAGCCTTTAATTAAATAAGCTAACACGATGTAATACAACATAGCTACACAAGAAATCGTTGCTATCACGGTTCAGAATCGAGGTTAGCATGAATTTCTATGGTCTTTCTTTTCTTTCTTTTTCCTTTCAGACCATGGATAAATGCTTTCAATGTAGTTCATCCATTAAGTAGCCACCGGGGAAGAAAAAAGGTCACGGAGGAGTCTTTTATTCCATCGCTCCATCCTTGTGTCTGAACCCCTTCTGCCATGTAGATTTAGAGCATCTCTCTATCACTGAGTATCTACCTATTGACTGCCTGTTCTGCCCGTGGTCATAAATACACCCCCACATACACGGACACACACACACACACACGGGCTAAGCAGCTCCTTTGAGAAACCAAGAGTACAATTGCTAAAAAAAAAAAGCAGAAAGAGAAACAGAAAAAAAAGTATCAACCATTGTCAATTTCACATATTTACACTTTAGTGGTTCCATTGTTTTTGTCCTGCGGTGGCACCTATAGTGGGCCAGATGTGTGAGCAGGACTGTGTGACCTAAGCGCTGCCCCAGGGGCCAATGGGTAATGCGCGGTGATGTCAGGAGCCCAGCCGAGGTGAGAGGAAGTGACAGGCAGAAGGGTACTGCAGGGCACATCATCTCTCCACTCGGCTGGAGCGGCAAGGGAGGGCTGAGAATCGCTTATGAATAGTCATTAGGGCTTCGTTAGATAGACCCCCCCCCCACGCACACACACACTCTTCCCCCACGCGACACCCAAACGTCTTTTGTCATCCTCGAAAGGTGCAGCGTTTAATTGCCAATTGATTTTTTTTCCCCTCCCTTCTTCCTTGTCGGTGTGTCTCTGCGTTCTGATATGACAGCACGTCAGGCAGGAAAACAGAATAGAGCTTTAAGAAGGAAAAAAAAAAAAGGATGGGGATTAATATGGTACAAATCTGGCAACCTAGACAAGGTCTCGGTCCAGACTGTTTAAGAGATCCATTTATAATTAATGCACAGAATGAGGCCCGTAAGCTGGGAAGACTGTGCATGTGTGTGTGTGTGTAACACAGAGAGAGAGAGAGGGCAGACATTTAAACCTACAAGCATGTCGGCTCAGTGAGCTCCATACGCCGCAACTGTCAATTACATGAACAGCTGTAAGAGTCGAGTGGACGAGTGAAGCCATCAAACGAAGCCCTGTTCTGACAGGTGAGGCTGACGCCCTTCTTTTTTCCTGCTTCACACATCCTCATCCCTCCCTCCCTCCCCTCTCTCCCTCCATCCATCCTTCCTTGCCTCGGCAGTTTGTTCAACTTGAGAAAGCCCCGAGGTGTATAAGGAAGGAAAAAACACACATGACGGCAACCGAAAAATGTCAAATTCTGCACTCAAGTGACACGTGAGGCCTGGACGTGAACGCGTGTGTCTCTGGCTGCTCTTTTTTTCCCCCTTTGCTAGTCCTCTCCTCTGTCCAAGAAAAACAAGAGAGTGTTGCCTATATAGTAAAGACTGATCTAAACATGCCAGGTTATCAGGTAGGTACATGTGCATCCTTGTGGGTGTGTGATGTGTGTGTGGGTCTGTGTGTGTGTGAGAGAGAGAGAGAGTAGATTCAGCCTGGCTAAATAGAGCCCCATCCATCCATATTACAAAATCAATTTCTCCTAGCTGTGCAGATTTGTGTGTGTGTGTGTGTGTGTGTGTGTGTGTGTGTGTGTGTGTGTGTGTGTGTGTGTGTGTGTGTGTTGCTTGGATGTCAAACATCACCGTCCTCCTTTGACATGCAGTGTGGTGTGATTACCTAGTCATTGCCGTATTAATACTGTGAATAATGAGAGAGACGCGGCGCTGCCATTCTAAGCTAACAATACGTGCAGAGCGGGAGCGTGCACTAGCAAGAGAGCGCGTGTGTGTGTGTGTGTGTGTGTGTGTGTGTGTGTGTGTGTGTGTGTGTGTATGTGTGTAGGGCAGAAGGTATGAGCTGGTATAATAGGAGCACTGTTGGGGTAATGTAGTCCCTATTGTGCGGCTGCGTAAATGCCCATTTCAGCGCACAGAGCCTGCATTAAGCCCTAAAGAAATGTTTCGAAGAATGGCTCTTCTTCTCCTCCCGTCCCCTCCCCTCCCCTCATCACCCCGTTACTTCTCTCTCTCTCTCGCTCTCTCTCAGTCTGACAAGCACCACGCGTGCGTCTTTTACGCCGTCGCACTGATACAGGTGTGCCAGTCTGCCTAACGGCCGCTAATTACACATTTTCCTGCCCGGCAACAATTAAGGTCAGCGCAGTAATTGCAGGTTTGGAGGCAGTTTTAACTGGCACTGCCAGCGCAGGGGGAGGAGTGGGGAGGAGGTGGGGGCATCTTAATGCCATGTATTCGTGTCTTGTTGGGGTTGACCTTAGCCGGGAATTAACACAAACCACAATATTGAAGTACTACAACAATGCCGCAAAGGTACCGCCCGTACGCTACGTAGCGCATAAACGTCGTGGGTTGCCGCGTCCTGCGCATAATGTAAGATGTCAAATTTACACCTTACGAGGACCTAATGTAAAATCTGAGGTCTTCTGAACTTTGCTTTAAAGGTCCGATGTTGTACGATTTCTTCAACAAGTTAAGACGGGTCTCAGAGCTTCCAACAAAGTGTGTGTTAATGCCAGAGACGACAGGCTCCTCAATTTTCCATACCGTCCGTTTCGGGGGATGTTAATGAGCTACTGAGAGCCAGACGCCAAAAGAGAACAGCAGAACCGAGATGCTAGGCATGTAGTTGATTTGCAATAGTTCTGCTTCGTTCTGGAGGAAAAAACCAGAACAAACATCCTATGTGGAAATCATTAGAAAGCTGTAACTTCACAAGGCCCCCTGCGGTCATATTTCTCTCACTTTCCTGACACCAAGGGATGAAGTAATTTGGCTTAAAACGCGTCCGTCCAGGGAGAACCGGTTTCCGAACAGCCACATAGATCAAACCAAGCGCCAAATAATTGTCCTGTCTTTATTATTAAAATCAGAACACGGCCACAGCCGGGAGAACAGAAGCGCCTCGCGCGACAGTTACGACATACTGTAGCGCAGGTGCTTTTTTAACATTTTTTTTTTTTTAAAGACACCTCAGAGACTCAAAGCCCCTGAGACCCATACAGTATGCATGCGTGTGTACGCTATCCTCAGAGACACGCGCTTCCGGGACGCTGGTACACAAACACGCACAGGTGGATCACTCTTTAAAGTGCGTCTGTTTAAAAGCAGTTAAAGGATGACTGAATTTCCAGCTACAAAGAACAACAAAAACAACACGACGCACGGCGAACGCCGAACGCGGCCGCGCTTCAACTTTACTATCTCTCGGGCTACTCTTTGCAGTTTTTTTTTTTTTTTCCAAAGCTGTTAATATTGATTAGTGCAGAGGACAGTGGAGAATCCAATCACAATAACAGGTTTTCATTAGCGGTATATGTGGGGGTGGTGGTGGTGGTGGTGGTGGGGGCTGTTGGGTGTGTGGAGAGGGGAGGGGGGGGGGGGTCTGTTTGTCGGAATATGATCGAATTGGTAGTGACACGCATCGATTTCTATAATGACGTGCTGCACCTTGAAGAATAACGACCACTTATTGTAATTACCGTCACAATTATCAAGGTCAATGAAGAGAGGGACAGCTGCCATTTTCACGTCACGCAAACACACACACACACGTACTGTACATGAACCGTACGTGGACCTTTAAAGCCTACTGTATAAACAAAATGAGCTAAAGGATAACGAAAGTACATTAGATCATATTATAAAACAGAGTGCTGTTCTCTAGTCTCCGCTCCGATTGGTCGAAAAGTTCTGATTCGTTTTCTTTATTGACGTTGTTTCTATAGCAACATTAAAGTTAGTAATATAACCCGACTGGGGCCTGTTTTTGCATAAGACGTCTCACTTGGGATTGTTCTCACTATGTCTATCTAAATCGCGCGGTTATAAAACCAGACGTGTTGTGGCTGATCGATGATGATGTTTGTTAGAAGGAAAAATTTGCTTTAGCCAAAATATTCCTTCAACACCATCACACACACGCACACACAGTGCTTAAACAGGCCTCAGTGGAATGGAGGATTGTGTACTTGCTCAAGTGTGTGTTGGTGCAAACCAGACTCAAAAGGTTCATATGATGGTTCGAGTAATCAAGTGTGCAGTACAGATCTATGAAAGCTCACTGCACAGCTGGATTACAGATGTAGCATCTATTTAGTTTGTTGGATGCGGACAGCTGGAAATCCTTTTTTTCTGTTATAGATGTGTGTGTGTGTGTGTGTGTGTGTGTGTGTGTGTGTGTGTGTGTGTGTGTGTGTGTGCGTGTGTGTGTGTGTGTGGACAGTGTTGGTCATATGAGAGTGACGGAAAGGGAGGGCTGTACAAGTATGTGCTGAGTGAGACAAAGAGGTCGCAGTCTAATTGTGTCTACATGGCTCTGTGTGTGTGAGTGTGTGTGTGTGTGTGTGTGTGTCTGTGAGAGTGTGCGTATGGGTGAAAACAGGATCAGATATCGGAGCAGCGTGCTGATCTAGGCTCAGTCCTCTCGCCCTGTTAATACGACAGCTGGGACAGAGGAGGACACGGACACGGGACAATGGCAGAAGGACAGATGCGTCTTTTGTCATGCAGAACTCCTGGGTTCTTCTCCGTCTCTCACACACAAACAAACACACACACACACACACACACACACACACACAGAGCTTTTAAAGAGTGAGCTGTGAAATCAAAACGAGAGTAATGCTGTAGGATTGTAAGTCATAGTGTGTGTGTGTGTGTGTGTGTGTGTGTGTGTTATCTCTGACTCAGACTTTTGGTGGTCATGTGATAAGCATTGACTCAGTCAGGATTAGCTCTGTGTGTGTGACCCGTGGTAAAGGTGAGCCAGAATGCGCCTGCATGTTGTTACAGCTGTAGCAGAGGCCGCGCGGTGTGTCCTGCTGACGAGGACCACGCGAGTGTGTCCGCACGAAAAGTAGACCTTAACGACGTGGCAGTCAAAACTAGTTTGTTTGTATTATTATTTTTTTATTTATTCCAGAATTCGGTCTGATTCGTGAAAATACGTCCTCTTACGTGAAACCATGATGGCGGACCAGGAGCATCGTTACTTGCGCTGGGACTGATTTGTGGCCGTGGCGGGTTTGCGGTCGAGTTCCTAACCATCAAATCCGCTGCCAAAAAACCTCTGTCGAAATCTCATCCCGCATCTTCGATGTTGTTTCGTTTTTTATTTTTCTGTACTTTTTCTGTACATAGAAACTAACAATGATGACCTACTGCTGGTACTGTGTGTGGAAAAATGAACCCACGCATACTAGAACACTACGGTTATACTCTCTCTCTCTCACACACACACACACACACACACACACACACACACACACACACACACACACACACACACTCTCTCTCTCTCTAACCCAGTCAAGGGCAAAAGAAAGCCTTATCTCAAAGGGTTCATCTTCAGATAGGTGCTGGCGGCTAATAGTGCTGTGCCTGCTTATGTGTGTGTGTGTGTGGTGGACACTTGTGTGGGATTCTTTCATGACAGGACTGCTGTTGTCAGTTGTCTGAGTCTTAAATTAGATATGAGTTTTATCTAATAGGTGAATGACATCTGGGCCAAAACCCGGCGTAAATCCCCCTCCGTCTAGACCGCATTCTCTACAGTCCACTCCAGTTTCAGCAAACACACACACACACACACACACACACACACACACACACACACACACACATGGCAGCAGGATGATTTAGCATAAAGCTGACAGATCGAGCAGTGATATACTGCATTAGGAGCTTTTAGGATATAACCAGTGTGTGTAGTGTGGGTTAAAGGACAGGTAGGCGGAAAAAAAGGAAAAATCAACACGTCAGGATCGCGAGTGAAATCGGACAAAAAAGACACACTGGACTTTGCAGTGAGACACTGAATTAGCAGGGTATAAATAGACAAACTTGATTACAAGCTGAATTTAGAACAGGTGCACACATTAGGAGAGCAAGACCAGGTGAAGCCTGGAATCCAAATGAAATTTCATCAGCTTTAATAAAATAAATAAATAAATAAAAACTCTGGTTTCTGTGGAGTTTGGCGCAAGCTAGTAATGTCGAACCCCAATAAACAGACGAAGACACGTGAGAATAAAAAGGATAAGAATCTAAAAAGGGTAACCTTTGTTTAAAAAAATGGTTTGTATTCCTTTAAGTTCTTATAACAGGGTTGAGAGTGAAATAAGAATTACGGCAACATCTCTCAGGTTGGATCAGACCTCCAGCCAGCCTCCTCCTGCCCCGCGTCGGCGTGTGAAGTT
The DNA here is from genome assembly GCA_011419295.1 of Clarias macrocephalus. Taxonomy (NCBI): domain Eukaryota; kingdom Metazoa; phylum Chordata; class Actinopteri; order Siluriformes; family Clariidae; genus Clarias; species Clarias macrocephalus. The sequence goes on from JAAGKR010000681.1 coordinate 22,928, forward strand.
TTATTCCTTGTCTGCTCAGTGGCCTTAAACTGTTACCTTCTCGTTATAAATCTTCTCCGGTTTCACCTTGGTGCCCAAGTGTGTGTGTGTGTATTTGTGTGCATGTGTGTGTGTGTGTAGCCAGAGGCCCCTGTGCGTATTACACCCCACAGGGCAGAAATGAGCTCCAGGCTGTTGCCCTTGCCGTGTCAGAGCGTCTCTCACATGAGCGATCTCTTTTCAAAGACCAGAGGAGCGCAGACACACACCACCCTGCCCCTTCCACCGCACTAAGCTAACAGGCTAAAGTGCTAAGTAACGGCCTGCTCGCGCTCTCTGTTTCCCGCACCTCCAGATGAAGAGGAACAGCTGCTGGATTTCAATCAGTCGGGGTAAAGGGGATGGAGGAAAAAAAAGTTCAAGTGGAGCTTTTAGGAAGTGCTGAAGTGCGGGAACGCTCACTGAAGTCGCCGTCGGTTTGAGAGAGGGATCGTGATGATAAAAATGTTTCACCAAATCACAGATTCAATGATTCGCTGATTGTAACCATGGTCATAAAAAAAAAAATTAAAAAACGTTTTGTTGTTGAGTTGTTGTCATGGCAATCACCCACCGTCCCTCACCCACATCTCCTGACATGACTGGTTCTAGGTTCCAGAATTCAATTTTGAAGCGGAAAACCTTTGGTTCATTCATTTCCTCATCTTCTATACTGCTTATCTTGTGTGTACGAGGTCATGGGGACCTGGAGCCTATCCCAGGTGAGTTAGGGTGCCAATTAACTTGGATCCTAATTAATTTGGGAATGCCAATTAAAAGAAATCTGCATGTCTTCGGACTGAGGGAGGAAACCTGACAAGCACGGGGAGAACATGCAAAGACAGGGATCGAACCCTGAATCGTGGACAAATTTGTTGGAAATTTTTATTAACTCATTAATTAAATTAAAAAAAAAAACTTTTGACATATAGGGAGTTTTGCTAGCATTGACATTGGCAGTGTTGCTCTTGTCTAGACTACTGCAACTGGCAATACAATCAATTAATTGATTCACACTACATTATTTCCAAGCCCTTGTCACGCTGTTTATGTAAACAACAGCCATGCAAATAACTTGACCAGTTGTCACAGCAACAACAAGACACCACCCTGGCTTGACCGGTCCTCCATTCTAGAACCAAATTTTGGGGTTCGGATAACGATGGTGGAAAGCGGTCCGATGTTGAGCCCGTTTACATTGTTTCACACACACACACACACACACATATCCACAAACACATACCCTCCCTCTCATGGCTACTGACTCTCCAGCAGCACATAAACAAATGGAGGAAGAGGAAACGAGCATCACTCATATTTATACGGTTCAATTTGCCCACGCAAGCCAGCAATTCATTTTCATGATCAATTAGGACGGCTGCGGGCGTCCGCAATGCGTTTTCTTTTGACGGCACCCAGACCTACGATATCTCTCCTGCAAAGATCGCTCCACAGGGGTGCTCCTCGCTCGATTTTTCATGTCTGGTCCTCGAGTGAGTGAATGACTAAACGTGCGAGTGTGTGTCTGGAAGGGGGCGCGTCATAAACACCTGTTTCGAAAGGGTGCAGACAGATGTCATTAAGGCGCAGGAGAACAAGGAGGCGTTCCCAGGAACGAGTTTTACATACGAACCCCAAGCCCCCTGTTGCTTTTTAAAGCTGTTTCTAAGATAAGAGCAAAAAATATATGTATACATATATATTATATATATAATGTGTACGCTAACATTTTTTTGCAAATCATTACACCCGTCTCAAGAGAGAGAAAAAGTTCAGGGGGAAAAAAATAAATAAGTAAAAAAAGAACGGAAAAAGCATCCTCTGGCCTGAACTATTCTTTCCTCATGGACAGAGACATTCATTTCAATATATTTACCTCTATGAATTTGTTTTTTTTTATATTTCGTTTGTGTGTATATGTGTGGAAGGAAATGATAAAAAACGCCAGAGTGTGTGTGTGTGTTTTCGGAGAGCCGCCGCTGCCGTAGACTGGAAGCCTCACGGGCGCATTAGAAAGGGAAATTACGCTCAGCGGGGAGAAAAATCATTGTGTTACCCCAGGTGAAAAATATTGTTGCTTTGCTTAAAAGTGCATGCAAGGCAGCCTGCATTATTAGAATGTTTAAATATTAATTCTTCCACCGGGTAGTAAAGATGATCGAGCCGCAGTGTCAACTACTTTATTTTATTTTTTTTTTCTCCTTCTCCTCCTCCTCCTCCTGCTTCGTTTTCTTACAGCCTGAAAAGCTGCTTCCTCAAACGGAAAATATTTATTTCGAGGCGGTTTCGCACTTTGGCCTTCATTTGCAGGACAAAAAAATAAACAAATAATCTATTTTTTAAATGAACAGTTTTCTGATTAATCATATTCAAATCATTTTTCATTTTTACTTCTACAGCGCTTTAAAAGTAAAGCAAATGAAACAAGAAGATAAAAATCAGGCAGTACTTGATTTGTCAAAATGATATCTGTATCTGTGCCATATTATGCTTACGATCCGCTTCATCCTCCGCCGTCTTCATTTTCACGGAAAGTTCTGACGCAAAACTGCTCGCTATTGCTCTAAAACACTTTCGATAGCATGAGCTGTCGTATGTTTACTATGTTTGTAAAACAATGGATTTTGACGCTAAACTTTGTACCGAGCGGGAAATGTGCATCTGGTAATTAATAGTGATTAATCCGTTGTCGCAATTGTAACCATGAGATTTTATGCATTTTAGCTCCATCAGCTCTGTAGTTTCTTTGTAGCTACAAGAGTTTAACTGTTATAGAGAGGGAGTGTTCGATGTGATGCCCGCTCGACCATTCAAAAATCTCCGTGCCGTTTTTTTTCCGAAGGTATCGTGGCGTAAATACTTAAAAAATGTTTACGCCACAACGTTTTAAGCATCCGCTTCATCACAGTTTAGCCAAAAGTCGGTTTTAATCTCACTCTCACTAATGGCTCATCTCCAGATCAGACAACTGAAACCCAAAGCAAATTAAAATTGATCCTAAATGTCAATGCGTATAGGTGGCAGTCAATAATTTGAGAGCACTTGGATACAGACAACATACTTGCAGTGACAATCCATGTAGAGCAATTAAAAAGAAAGCTCTCTCTCTGTCTGTCTCTGTCGCTCGCTGTCTCTGTCTCCCTCTCTCACTTCGCAGACATTCGGGCCTTCGCCGTCCCAAAAGTAACACAAGAAGACGCAGATTTATCGGTGATATCACTTATTCCTGGGGAGCACTGAATTTTAATTTTTTTATTTTTTGGCTTTCGGGCACAAACAGGAAGTTCATGAGCCGAATTAAGGAACTGAGATCCAAAGAGATGAGCGAGACGTCCCGGGCATAATGTATCGTCGGGATAAGAGAAGATGACTAAAAGGGATAAAGGAGCGTGTGAGACATGGTGAGCTACAAAGAGAGAGCGAGGGAGGAGAGAAAAGAGGCCTCGTCTCGAGCTCTTTCGCTGTCATTCAGTCATGCGCTCTGCCAGAATTCGCCACCTGAGACGGATTGGCGCGCATGTCGGAGTCGCTCATGCAGGAGAAGCAATACACAAGTCGAGTGTAAAGCCACTTTAAAAGCTCATCAGGCGCTGCCCGCGCTTGTAGGAAATACCTTATTCATGACAGAGCGGCCCGGGCCTAGGTAATTACTCGAATCAAGGTGGCCTCGGAAATGTTTAAATCTACCAGGAGCGCTGAGGGCATGAATAATGTAGGATAATTTGCATCTAAATTTTTTAAATGTTTTTTTTTCCAAAATGAAAAAAAAAAAAAACCTAAAAAGCGGGCCCCGTTTAAAGTTTGATGGCTGAAAAGCTGAAAGGCTCTTGCACGTACAGGCTGAAAAGCTTCTTATTCGAAGACATTATTTAGTGCTAACAGATAAAGGAGAGGAAGTACAGGAGGCTAGAAAGAAGCTCCGGTAAATAGCATTTAACAGAGCAGTATTAGCGTGCTCTGAAATCGAGCGCAACGACAGACGGTAAATTCATATTTCAGAAATATTTGATTATTTTCACATGAGGTAGTGGTCAGAGTGTGACTGAGGAGCTAGAGCATTAGCAGTAAACGGGGGGAAATGAGCACAAATACAGTAGCTAAACATAACAAATATTTATATCGTTCAGTTAAACAATACACCGTAACTACAAGGCTAATGTAGCTAACAAGTGGCTAAATGTGTATAAAAATAATGTGGCTAACACGTAAAATCAATAGCATTTAAAATAAAAGATTTCCTTATGCTACGCTGTCATTTTCTGTCAAGATTTTCAGACATTACTGAAGAAATAAGTGAAAACCCGAAGAGGAAGCTATTACTTGTTAGCTATTTTAGCATCATATCAGCTACTTGGTTACAGTAGGCCTATTTCAGTCAGTTTTTATTTATTAATTTTGTTTTACTTAATATCTGTGAAAAATCTTTACTCTCTCCAGAGTGAGCGCTAATACAATCACTGTAATCGCAGCTAACTTGTATAGTTATTAGCATGAAAGATTAGCTGCTGCAATTTATCTGTAAATAAATACTCTTTTTCTAGTTTCCTTGATGAAAATTCGCTATTTAGCTTTACTAAATAAAAACATTGAGAAGTTTAATGCTTTAGAGCATGAGCCCTGGCAGGTTTTCTCTCACAACGTTACCTGAGGTAAATTTAAGAGGCTATACTTTTCTATTCCACCCTGAGTGAAGAATGTGTGGCTTACATAGCCACTAGGCTAATGTTGATAACAAGTGGTTGAATGTTGGAAACAATAGTGCGGCTAACAAGCAAAATCAATACAATCAAAAAAGAAGATTACGTTAATCATTTTCTGCCAAGATTTCCTGACTTTACTGAAGAAATAAGTGAAAGTTTGAGGAGAAACATTTTAGCTGTATTAGCGTCATAGAAACTACTTTCTCACTGTACCATCTTTGTTTAACTTTTTTTTTAGCTTTATTTCATTTAACATTTGTAAAAAATCTTGACTTTCTCCTTAACATAACTTATGTTACATCAAAGTGAGCGCTAAAAACCATCACTATAATCGGATTTGTAATTTGTATAGTCAGAGTTATTAGCAGCGTTATTAGCATTCTAGCTAACATGTGAGAGAACTGAAAGACTAGCTGTAAGGTTGTAGTTTAATATCCATATAAATGCTAAAATGTGACAAGGCAGGTTAGCGTCAGGTAAGAATGTCCACCGCAGGGGAAATTGCACATGATTCGAGGAAAAGATCAGCAAATACAAAGTTGTTTGGCTTCTTCTTTGTGTTGTGTTTTTATGTTTCTTCTCCACTGACGCTTTAAACATGAGCTAACTTTGGCGCTCAGCGTGTGGCTTAAGTGCTAGGTTCACTGTAAAGTCTGTGTGTAGTCACTTTGACATGCGATGAATGTGTGTGTTTGTGTGTGTGAGTGTGTGTGTGTGCTGCTATATTCGGACTGATAATATCAGACTGGGCTTACCTGCTTCGAGACGCAACAGCAACAGCGCAGAGACATGAAGCACAGCCACACCGCACCAGAGATGGAGGGAGAGGGAGAGAGAGAGAGATGGTATTGATTAATTTTGTGTCCAGTGTTATCTTTCAAAATCCTTTGTTAAAGCTTCTAGAGGAAGATATCACCCAAAGATGACATTTACAAGATACACAATTCTATCAGAGAGCTAGAAAAAAAAACACAAAACAACGTGACAAAAGGTTATCTAGAGGCGAGATTTATGTTTTATTTTTTCCCCTACTATTTTTAAAACGGCTTTGACTGAGGAGTAGCCAAACACGCCAATACCACTGATTCCTAAAATGCCATATTGAATCCAAACAGTAATTAGTGTAGTTGTGTAGTGGAGAGAGAGCGCAGAAATCTCTCAGACGCTAGCTTCTGCTCCGCCGCGCAGATGGAAGATGGTAATTATCGCTGTCTGCTACTCAACCTCTCCATTTGCATTTAACCCAGATTTGAGGTCAACAGGAATCTCCACCCTGAGCCCTGTAGAACGCGCGCACACACACACACACACACACACACACACACGCGCGCGCACAAAGATACGCATCTCAAATTTCACCTTCTTTACTCTTTCCGCTTTCCTCTGATCTCCCTGAAACATATACACCAGTTACTCCGAGTCTATGTGTTCAGTTGCGATTTGATCGTTCGGCGGCCGTGTGTCGTATCGAACAAGACGTTACTGTAGCGCTATGGGTCAAATAGTACATTTGGGGGTTCTTAGTAACTAAGAGATTTGATGTAGAAGAAGAAAAAAACTTTTTTTTTTTTTTTTTCCCCTAATAAAGGCTTAAGGGGAGACTAAAACCGTAATAACAAAAACAAAGAGACAGGGTGAAGGAAAACTAAAACTAACCATGTGAACAGTAAAAGGAATTCAACAAACATGAGAGAGACTAGAAATGAGACTAAACGAATTAAAACTAAAAGAGAGGCTAAAGACAATGCTAAAATTGGGACTTAAGTTGTAAAAGTAAGAAATAATAACAGGATAAAAACTAAAAACAGGCTTAATGGGTGACTTAATGAGAGTAAAAAAAAAAGTAAAAAGTAAACGTGAGACTAAAATAGGTAATAGACTGAGACTTAAGATAGACTAAAGGAGAGACACGATGAGGGGTATAAAAGGTCAACTTAAGGACAAATTACTGAACAAAAGAGACTAAAACAGTTTAAAGTGAGAATATTAAAGATTCACTAAATGAGTGAAAACACAAAAGAGAGAATAAATCAGAGACTAAAAGGCTTAAACTTAGAAGAAGCTAATAGAGATTGGCAAAGGTTAAAAAACTGGAAAAGGAAATAAATTAGAGATAAATGTTTATACTTGACGTAATATAAAGGAGAGAGGAAAAAACCTGAAAGAGAAACTAAACAAGTAACAAATTGGAAGAGAGACTAAAGGAATGAAAACTGAAAAAGAGACTAAAACAGCAAAATGATAAGAGCATAAAGGAGCCATTAAATAAGTGAAAACAGCAAGAGAGAGAGAGAAAAAAAGGCTGAAAGTTAAAAGAGAAAAGTGAAAAAGAGAGACTGAAGGAAAGACTAAATGAATAGAAACTGAAGGAGAAACTAAAAGAGTGGAAAAATAAAAGACTAATAAAAGACTAAACGACAAAACGAGTAAACGAGTAAAAAGCAAAAGTGAGAGTAAAGAAGTGAAACTTAAAAGAGAGACAACAGAAACTGGAAAAGAGAGACCCAAAGAGAGACTTTAGGAGTGAAATAGAAATGAGGCCTAGTGAGCAAAAACATTTCAGTACCTCAGAAAGATAAAACTAATGTAAGAGTGTGTGTGTGTGTGTGTGTGTGTGTGTGTGTGTGTGTGTGTGTGTGTGTGTTGTGCGTGCATGGGTTCTCTCCCTTTTCCTTTCCGTGTTCTCTAATCAGACGCCAGATTACGTCCTCCCTTTCAGATACACAGTAATTACACCACTATGTGAAACACACACACACACACACACACACACACACACACACACACACACACACACACACACACACAAA